>DWME01000504.1:0-32877 GCA_018244795.1 Parelbella ahira ahira
CACTTCCGTTGCATACCGGCGTGACGTTTCATCTGTAAAAATTTTACCCTCATGCGCCTAAAGAAGTTTCACTTCAATAACACGTTCTTAATATTAGTCTCTTGTTTGAAGAATGAGCTCAGTGGCGTGCCATTAGAGAGGCTTATGTCCAGCAGTGGACGACAACAGGCTGATAGTGTGTGTTCAAGTTGTAACATTGGATTATATTATGTATTACGTATTAAATAAATGTATTCAACCAGCCTATGCCTTCTAAAGCTCTACCTATGGCCATACCATATTGTATCAAAATCGATTTAGCGGTTACGAAAACCTAAAGAAATATGCAGATGAAATTATACACATTGATAACATTAAAAATATTACGTGTATACCTAAGCGAAGTATTTTATATTTAAAATTATACATTCTTTTATACGCAGCGAGAAACCTTACATATTCTTATGTAACACACATTCGAAAATAAGACAACATCTAAACAGTAAAACAGCTTTTTTCCAAACTTTTAAGTAGTTTGTCAGACTACATTACCGATGACATCGTAAGATAGAATTAAAAGCACTTGACGCTACGCTTCGGTGATAACTACTAGCTGAGCGTAATCCGATCGCAGCGGAAGTGTTTGCAGTGCGAACACTCGACGAACATTAATAGAGCCAGTTTTATTGTCCAATATGAAGGATGCTTTACAAATTTTAGTTGATGGAACAAAAGTAACCAATCGATTGGACCAATAACCAATCGTTATCAGCCATTTTACCGTACTATCCTACTAGTAGTAACAGTATGGGACGCCGTAAATCAATTCAGCTGTTTCGTATGAGCTTCTAAATAAGGAAAACGAAGACGTAAATAGTGTGCTCAGTATGTGTTAAGATGCATGTGTAATGAAAAGTTGTTATACTTTCGCATTACACGCTATTTACAAAGTAGGTAATCGTTTCGTTTATATTATTGTAATATGTAACTTCCTGTTATGTAAAGAAACATAATTACATTTTACTATATATAGTTTGTTTGAATCGCTAAAATACGTATATAACATCCGTCCGAAGTCCAACATAACTAATTGTTATTTGAACATAAATTTGACTTTGAACCCACTCAAGATTACAACTTTGTTATGTAGGTTTGACCTCTGAAATATTGAACTACAGAAATTCAAATAGGCTCTCTGAAATTTAACTCTGGATATAAATTATTTATGAGTTGTACACTTTCTTAGTTAAAGAAATTATATGGGCAAAACACCCAATTTCTGCGGAGCACAGTTGATTTGTAAGGATTTAAATATTACACTCCGATGTTCCATTTACATAAAAGCACAATGACTTGTTCTGAAACTAAATGCAAAGTGTCGCGTATTATTTTAACTTAGCACTACATGTACTTATCTTCAAAGGAAACAAAAAAAATCTACTCATTTTAAACCGCTTAAATTTTCGGTAATACTTACTAGCTGTAGTACTAAACTTCAGCGATAATTGAAAATGCATGAACGTATTATGTATCTATAGAATGGCATTGCTAACTTCCAAAGCGTGATCTAAAGCAACAAAGCGCACTACGGTTCCGTCATATGACCGGCTTATACAGTTTTGACGCATATAGTTCCGTTCAGAACTAATGTTGACCGACTTTATGCATGCATATGAAATGCGTGCACACCACTACGTCCGAACGAGTATGATTCGTGTACTAGTTCTACTTATATTAAGTGAGATTCAAAGAGAAAAATATGTATTTACTAATTTAAAACATTTTTATAACATGCGAATGTGAAATGTGTGTTGATATATTCTGTATATAGAGACTATAACAGGACCCAATTGTTGGTATACATATAATTCTAAAATAAAATCCGTAGTCCATCCATCCATTCATCCATCCATCTTGTATATTTTTAGTAAGTATGCATTAATAAAATCCGTAGTATATTGAAGGAATAAATTGCCACATAAAGATAACTTTTTCTAATAACTCTAATAACACCTTCTAATAACTCTAGTGACATGTTCTATGAACTCTAACAACTTTAATAACACCTTCTAATAACTCTAGTAACATCTTCTATTAACTATAATAACTTTAATAACACCTAATAACCCTATAACATTTAATAACTCTACTGTCGCTACTGTTCCTCGCTGACAGTGAGACAAAGAACAAGGAGACATATGAACGCACGCTATTATGTTTGAATAGGTCCAATTTAATGTTTTCAATGCACGCGCGTCAAACGCGTGTTTGTGTTTAGGAGGTAATAACGGCGACCGCATCACAGTTGAATTAATTGAGAGCTGTCCACTACACTGACCTGTGTTTGACATTCAAGTTTTGACCGCTCTAATCATGGTAGTACACCGCTGAGAACAAAGCATAGTCCTGCGTCTTGCGAACAACGACAACGCATAAACCTATAAACATAAATAATATATGATTATAAATCGAATGTGTTCTCTGTTCATGAATCTGTTCGGGTATTGATGAATAGAATTAGATATGAAAAATCAAATTATTTCCATAGTATTATGGACTATCATTTAACAGGCTTTAGTAAACATTGGTTTAAAGATAAAGCAGTTAAAACTTACCGAAGTATATTCATTATTGTTAATATCTAACGTAATTTCACGCCTGTAATTCTCAAAGCGATAGGCAGAGGAGTGTAGTATAGTCCCACGTTTCACCAGTTATGTTTACCTCCCTTGGAATAGGTGGCGAGGCTATTGCCATACGCCAGGCTGAATTCCTAATCACTACCTACTAGCAATTATAAATCAGAAAAATCTAATATTACTCGACCGGGGATTTGAATCTAGAACCTCCCGATCGGCAGTTGTGTGCAATTTTTATTATTATTATTTTTAAAATCTCATAAACGAAATATAGAGTCTCGTTTATTGGCTACTTACTTCATTTATAGACAACATTTCGTAACTGCAATAAGTACGCAATAAAACAATTAAAAAGCTATTAGGGTTCTGTTGTTTTTTTTCCCATTGCAACAAAATGGTTAAAGTTATGTACAAGTAATATAATGAATAAACAATGCTTCTATCCGACCTTATCTACAAAATTAACTAACTCTATTAGAATCTGATATGGGAATTTTATTACTTAATTTATTAGTAACGGAGTCTCTGAAACCGTCAATCTGTATAAAAAAAGTTATGAGAAATTTGGCATTCGGTACTCACGGTGGTAGACACCACAAAAAGGATCTAGCGTGGCTATATTGTAAAATCAGATTCAGTAGTTTTCATAACGATTTCCCTTTGCATTTTGATTTATTTGTATACAATTTAAAAAGCGAGCAAGCTCAAAGCAATCGTGGTTATAATTTAATATTTTGAGGCAATCACACGCCTCGATATTTATACGATATTTAAATCAACAATACGAATACGTGCGATTGTATTTACCTCGGTGATATGGGAAATGAAACTTACACAATTTTGCTTGAGGACAATTTCACGAACTATGTATGTATATTTCTAGTTTTGGAATAGTCTAATAACAATTATCTCACTTACGTGCGCTTTTTTGATTATCCAAGTTTGGAAGGTGTATCCAAGTTTACATAATTTAAATGAAATTGAATTTGATTGTGGGTTTGATTCCCTGATCGGGCTGATTTATTCGGTTTTTCTAACTTTAAATTTCCCTTAATAACACGGTGTCTGGTTTTGTGACGGTGTACGGTACCAGGCTAGTCCTCCATACAAAAGTGGAATAGTGAAATTTATAACTGATGAGATATGAGAGAAATTCACACCTTCGCCTACCCCTTCGAGAAAATATAGGGCCGTTGTTATTTTTTTATATTCTGTAAACAAACACCAGTGGTCGTGTTACAAGTTGCTAAGCACATTAAACACATTAGTCAAATACCTAGTCGATATGTTGAGATATGTGTGCACGCTTGGAGCAGTTGTAACGTGATAATTGGCGATGACTCACGTTGGACACTGGTAATATGTAGTTCGGGTGACACACGAACAGCCCTAATGCAATAGTCGTGTAGAAATCCACTTCAATTACAGATTTCAATTCACTTGTCTGTCAAACAATTGTTAGAGCCGCGAGAAAATTAATTTACTTCCAAACCTGCTTGCGTGACATTGACGTCGATTTGTGGTGTCACACACGCTTATTAGATTATGTTACAACATTGTAAACTTCAAACTCTGTATGCATGTGCAAATCAATTAACTCACTGTTGCTAGTATACTTGATTACCAGTTTTTTTATTATTATATAGTGACGCCAGGTCCTTTACCTGGCAGGCAGAGAGCAACCGATGCCAAATATTTTTATCACGTAATAATTATTATGTATGCAATTATTAAGGTTTAATAATTGCTCCTAATTGTTAAAAAACTGTAAAATGTTTAAGCTTCCTTGTTTATTAAACCGATCGCATGAAAGTCTGCTTGTGTTTTGAACATAACATAAATAATTTTCTCATAGGTTAAACGAAAATAATTATGTTATGAGCATTTTTTATAGATATAATCGAATAGAAATGGTAACGGAAAATATCACAATTCAAATAACACAATCGGAGTATTACTTGCGCTGGTCGTGCATTCTCTTTTTCATGACATCAGTTATGGTAATAAGAACTATTATGTCCCGGCTCGTGATAGTCCCGATTTACATAATAATGTTGAATGCATTTCGCTGATAATAATGACGTAAAAATATCCACCTCGCCTGTCGATATGTTATTATTCTTTCTACTCATGTTTCACAACAAGAGATGACTTTAAAATTCTTTAAAATGTATAAACGTATGTATGTATATGTACAACAAAAACAGACTTAAATTGGGACTTAAAAGTAGATACCTTTTGACTAGTGGGTTGCAGTAAAAGAAGAGGAGACTCAGGGAGCTCTATTGATAGACGTATTATCTTCAGTCCACCACCCGACTTTAAATCTTATTGATGAGGTAACTATTCTTACTGCGCACTCGGATATTGGTTCGGGATCAACACTTGAAAAACTCTTACTGCTTTGACTTAAAGATTATGTATAAGGGGGAAGTAAGTGGTTTGTTAATAATAATAATAGCGGAACTGTTCTACTTATAGGTGTACGGTAGGCCCATCTTCAGTATTTCTATGTAAGCCCAACTTGTCGATACTCGATGAAGCTGAGAATACTGTCGTATAGTACTTTAGATAAATAAAACAAAATATAAATAAATTAATTAATTAATTTAAATAATAATAATAGTAGAGCAATTAGACAGGATGTATAAAATATTATATACTAAAGCGAATTTATCGCGAATTTAAAAAATGGAATTAGATACCAACATGTTCAAATTCTCGCACTGGTTTAAACTGCATAAGCGAAATAGTTAGATAAATTGTTTTTATTCAGAAATTGTTCTAGTAGAACAGACTCAAGATTCATGCGCGGTGTACGCCAATAGACTCATCGCTATTACATACGATGTATAATATAGATGATGAACCGTGAAAGTACTTTGTACCATAAAGTACTACAAGCGCGATATCAAATTGTTTTTATGTCAAAATAATAAATTTCTAAGGCATTTACCGCGCGGTACAGGTACACCCACCGCGCTATGCAACGTGATCAGTCTAAGTCCACTTCACTTGTCAGCTGCACACGCTGCTTCTACGGTCCGTGTAATACATTGTTTGAACAAGAAATCTTTCGTCCGTTTGAATACATTACATCGGAACGGCTCAATCGAGTTATTATAAATACCCAAACTTATTTTGAACACGTCAATGGGAACTGATATACATATAGTCCAGCTAGGTGGAGTGACGATATACGCAAAGTGGCTAGCAGTGGCTGTATGCGTAGAGCTGAAGATCGAGCTCAGTGTCGTGCCATTGGAGAGGCCTTTGTCTAGCAGTGGGCGGAAGTAGGCTGATGATGATGATGATGATAGACAGTTCCTGTGTTATATACCACTATCTACTGCGGAAACGCCTTAATATTAAGTTTCCTTGACGTAGAGGTGTGCCATTAAATAATAGGAATGTTTAAAAACATTAACGCCTCTTAAATAACCAATTTAAAAACTGTCGTCGTTACCGTAATCTGGTTTGTACATGGGGCTACCATTTTTAGACTATCTCCATATATGTAATGACATTACAGTAATCAGTTGTAATTAATAAATTTACGAGTACATTCCCACCCGTTATTTAATTGTTTAAAATTCGAAGCCGTTAAATTTTCGTTGAATGTATAAATATCAATTAAGAATCTGGACATCCAATTTACAGTTGTCTCGCGATCAAAGTCGTCCCGTTAAAGTAGTTGATACGGATGCAAATCAGCGAGAAGTTAGGATTCAATTGTAGAAGTTCAACGGGGAAGTATTGGTGTAACAGCAAACGGTAGAGGCTTTGAATCTGTCTTCTTGGTCGGACGAAAAACCTGATTGACATGTAGTATGTTATGCTTGGACACAGAATTATTATCTACTTAATAGCACTGAAAAGTGCTGAAGTACAACAAAAAATATCTCAAAAAATATTATATTAAATGTTTGACATGTAATATTAAAAAATTAAACTTAATATATGTGGTGATTAAAATGAGATAATGTCTTATTTTTCTAAATATCTCAAGCCAAAAAGATGACGTGCTTAAAAGAAATAAATCAGTTACAACAAAATAGAACTGAATTAATTATAAAATGTTTGTCCGTTGGCATTATGGAGACGTTCGTTATTACACGCTACTCGCAACCCGTCCCGGCAGTTCAGAGGACGAAACCTGAAGTGCGATGCGTCGAGTATCATTGACACGCGCTCAGAGGAGATCCGTTTCAAAATTTAAGTCGGAATCACTTGTGTGACAACAATGAGACAACAATGCGACTCGCATCATTGACTGTGTCCCAGACGCTCTCGCGAATGTTAGGTGCTGTCAGAACATGTACATATGTACATATATGGCGTATTCACGTTATCAACATTCTCGCATTTCGTTCACCCATTTAACTATACTTATCTTTACATCGCGTAACATCACGCCTGTGTTTTCATAAAAGGGTAGGCAGAGTATAGTAGTAAATCTTATGTTACACGTAGAGTCATTCAGAAAAATCACACGCACTGAGTATATTACATTGTTTGCGGGACAAACTATTTTTCAATTATCCTCCCGAAAGCGGAAGTGTACACTGAAAAGTTTTGTTTCGACGACATATCTCATTCTTCTTTCATATTTATAACGTATTTACATTTCTAATTTATATTTTAAGCATCTCGCAATTAAATCTTTCATGTTTATTGAAGTTACCAAACATATAAAACATGTAAACAATATAGGTGCCTACTTGTAGTATTAAGTTGAAGGAAATTTAAAAGATAATTTTTAAAGATGCAACTGAACTTGTTTTCGTATCAGAAACAGCGAAGCCAAATCAAACATAACGTTCATAGGGGTTCGGTACCACAAGGTTCGCTATTCTCAAACTTCAGTGCCTGCCGTGCCAGGCTACCCCTTTGCCCGATTTATGACGTCGCGGCGGATTTGAATAAGTTTGCCATAAAAATAGGCGTTCTGCGGCCAGAAACTTTGCCAATAAAATGCAAATGGCGGCTTTTGTGATGCCTCGAGATTACAAAGCCGTTACTAAGGAAACACGTTCTCCTATTCTCACCTAGACGATAGTAGAGCTTTAGTGCACATCCTGTGCACGGTACTGTGATATCCAACTTAAAGTATTATTTGCTCTTGTTTGTTCTGACACCTACAGATTGTCCGTGACGTCACGATCGAGCTTGTGTAAATATTTGTAGCGCCTATATATTCTCTATCGTTTCCTTTTCTCATTTTCCGCCATGCCCTTACTGTTCTACTGGAAGTTTATTTAACAATGGTTGTACATACTACGCGATATATGGTTTTTGCACGATATACTCTGTGATGATTGATTAAGAAGCAATATGAATATTACCATTTAATATTCATATTGCTTCTTTACTATATAGTACTTTACTATATAGTACTTTACTAATAGAAGGAGCGCACTTTAATTATTACGTAATATAAAAAATAGATTTCATTTTCACCATTTTCTATACCATGGGTTTCGTACCGAAACTCTTGTGCTCAATCCCATAAATATATGCCGCTTCATGGTCTTTATAATAATGTACATATATATTATATAATATGATGATACAAATCTCTCGTCGAGTTCTATTAGATTTATCTAATTTAGAATTCTTCTGTTTTCCACTACTGTCCGTCTATTGTGCCTTATTAATATAACGTAATAGAATATCATCATCAGCGTCATCATCGTCAGCCTACTCCAGTCCACTGCTGGACATATAATAGAATATATTGTAAATTAACTAATATATAATATATGTATAAAATATGTACAGAATATTGAGACTAATAATGGTTTTCTTATTAATTCGATCAAAACCTATAAGGAAGGATGACGCTATTTTCAAAATTAATTCCTTCCTGTGACTATTCATTGAATGCCCATCTGCGGCTGCATTGTATGCCATTAAAAGCGACATATTAAAGTGATTTTTATATGACACATATTTCTGTTCAGGGACGTTCTGGAAGTATATGTTATAACAAACAAAAGGAAATGTTTACAAACATATACATATAATCGGTACATGAATAAAAGTGACACATTTACCAAGATTCCTTTGAATCCACCTCAATGTACTTCTTTAGAGATAGCCCGCCATTGAAAATAGATATATCGTCTACCTGAACCTCCTCTGCGTCAGTGCATAATCTATTGACAAAAGTTTACCCTCCATCAATGGTACTTGTCAACGTGGATCCCAATAAATATTGTGGAAAGGTAGCGCCCTAAATAAATTTCAATGTTTTATCACATCTACATAATATCTTATTTTTGTTGTATACTTGTATATCAATAAACATCTGACATCCCCGTTGGTCTAGTGGTTGCAAGCGCGACTGCTGAGCGAAAGCTCCTGTGTTCGATTCCCAGGACGGACATGGTATTATTAGGTTTTTCTAAATTGTAATCTTCAGTGGTACGAGGGGTCTGGGTTTGTATTAGGAGTAGCAATAGACTCACCCCTGACTATTCCTTGTCAAAGTTTTCAACCGCAATTTTTAAATTATTTTTTATTAAAGCATAGATGAAGTATCACAGTATTTTAAATCCTCCTAAGTAGAAGTGAGAAATTTATAATCATTTTTCAATCAATAACCCGTGGAATCTTTTAATATTTTGATTTAGCCCTTACTTTGCGATTTATGCTATTTTCCGGTACGGCACTACAGTAAATTGAACTACGTGTTCTGGGCTCACCAAAGTTTCACACACACACTCACACATAGACACACACACGCTACACACACACGCACGCACACAAACACACACACTCCCACACGCCGTACACAATCATTTAATCGCGTTTTTGGTATAAACAGTTGGCTCCAATCCGAACACCAGTTTGTAACAGTCTAACACGCTAACAAAGTTTAAGGCATTTTAAGTGACACAGCAATGTATCGCGAACGATCCTAAAGTGTCAAACTTTTGTTAAGCAGCAACTCGCGCGCGCAAACTGAGCACCGCGAGAGGTTATAACTGTCAAAGTTATTATTGTATGCTCGGGCCACTATTAGACTATCCTCCAACTGATATGTACCAAAACAATTATTCAACAGCATGGCCAATTAAATGAAATTGCAGAGATCGTTACTTACGATTTCGGTTTGCGTTCTACCGATCCAGTTTTAGTATTTTCAATATCTGAATTTTGGCTTTCGTGTTAAATTACCTAGCTTCCTAACAAAGTTACTTAATTCGACGTTCAATTCTTCGAAGCAACTCGGTGTATATTTTTACATTGAACGTTATTCTTGTAGTATGTCTTTGATTTACTTAAAAGAGCGTTCATCCTCGCCCCTTTTAACGAGTGATTTCCCAAAGCGTCCAACATTTCTTCCTCTACGCCATCCATCTGTAACTCTTGAGAGGCGAAAAATAAAACGAAGAGGGGCTCGGGAACATTATCGAAGTGGATCGGAGCTAGGGAGGCTTTCAGTTCTGTTCCCAGGAGACTTCTGTGAATATATTCCTTTCTAGCTGGGATGTTAGTGCTCGCGTGTCTCTGATCTATAGACTAGTTGCATATCATTACGAAATTTTATGTTCGACCTCTTGGAAATAAGCACTGCCATTCAAACTTCGTTCGGGAACATACACATAGTTTGATACAGTATGGGAAACATAAGGAGCGGAAATAAAAACATACCGCGCACGAACTCAAAGATTAGATCTCATACAGCTCTCGGCTTTAAATTGAAATTAATGTTATTGTAAGGAATATTCAAAGAAATTTAAACAGATTGTCTTTACACAGTTTGTTTAAAACTTTTAGTAACCAGCGTAACGAAGTTAAGCTAAGTTATGACAAGGAGCATATATCCTTTCGAGTTCAACTTTCACATTCACAAAGTGACTGGAACAAACTGAGCCATCAACCGTAAGAATACTCGAACAATATAAAAAATAAATCCTTGTAGGGAACTGATTTCGCGAATGAGTCGGCTCAAGTCGTTCAAACTTACAACTCGAAGCCGTTTTTACTTTGGGAAAGTTTGATTCGTCTCCATTTATAAAGCAATGTGAAATCTTAATACGCAAAGACAAGGGTCCCGGGATATTCATCAATGATCGATCCAAGTAGCGTGTAATATATACGAATGAGGAACTTCCTTTTTGTATCAAACATGAGATGAAAGTAAAGTTATATGACTTTAAACGAGTGGAGGCCGAATACATATATAATAATTGTGACGCCGAGACACAAGAATATAAATATTTATACGTACGTGACATATGTACGAACTTAACTTATACAATGTTCATATTGAAAATCACATTTTACACATTGAAACGTAAGTATGTGATCATCGTGTGTTAGTATTTAATTATCTAACACAATTAATTCACGAATGTTGGTAAACTACGAAATTGACTATTAACTGTACATTGAAAATACCGGGGAAAGAAACGCCATATTAATATAACGGAAAACGTGCGATTGTAATATATTGTTTGCGCGTCCCCTGCCAATCACTAAAGGGGATTGAGGTATCCGTCCAACTTGAAGTTTATTCCCTCAAAACTTCAGCCCGAACATAAAAATGCTTTCAAACAATGTATCTTGATAGAATTATTTATAAACCGCCAATTCACATTCCCAAGTTCTCATGATCTATATGACACGACATATTTCGACCCAACTTAATGTGCGTTGACATTATACGAAGGCTTCAACCTGACGTGACGTATTTCTTGAGTTACCATTATTATATATTATAATAAATATTATATCAGTGGTATAGCCATTGTAAATTGTATAATATAGTCGCATCGAGAGCAACCCTTATAGATACGTGTAAAACTAAAGCATATCATCCGAACGTAATATAAAAAGGCAAAAGGGATATTCCCTTCCCCTATGCGGTGTAAAACACACATGTAACAGCGGGGAACAGCTACAATAAGGTCCATCTAAACTCAGATCCATTTAAGTGACAATCTTCGTTTCATTCGTGTAATTCTTTCCTCGCTGTTGCATGTGGCATTGTTTATTCTATTTTACGTACAATCAAACATTATACACACAAATGTAACGCGTTATTTCTGAAGACTAATTAAATAGATTTCAATTATGAACTTGGATATTTCTGAAAATGTAATCGATGTGGAAAATAAACCGTTATTTTTATCGCAATCACATTTCTATATCCTCGAATCTACGAGTTGACATTTTCGAAGACCGCTATTGCTGAGTAGCGAAGACAGGCGGCACAGATTATGTTAACATTGTTTCAGTTTACATGTTGCTTTATTTAAATACAAGTACCTATATCGGATTTCATTTGTACACCGGTACATTAAAGTCGAGATTTTATAATTTAACAATTTATAGATTTATACTAACCCTTTCCGAAAATACGCTGTTGTAGATACGTGAATAATATCTGCGTCAACAAAAATATTTGCAAAGAAAGCAAGATAATAATTCGATTTTCTCTTGTTTCAGGCAAAATGGGCCGAATTGCGCCACTAGTAATACGGCTGACCGCCATATTACTGGTGGCGTTGGTCCTCGCGGAGCCCGGCCCCGGCGAAGAGACCGCCGTGCTTCAAGCTCCGCCCTACGGAACCACCAGAGCGGTCCGGCCCACTGCGCCCATCCCGCGGAACAAAGAGCGGCGTCAGAAGAACCGCCGTCGGACCACAACCACCACCACGAGCACCAGCCAGCCGGGCGACGATGACGCGCCCGTGAAGACGACGGTCGACCCGCGCAGCTTCGATCACAGTAAGTAGAGTAGAAATTGATTTTGTTGTATCTTGAAGTACCGGCTTGACACATTAGCCTTGGTCTCTAGTGGCCCCGCCGCCGTTCACTACCACGACGATCACTCCGACCAAGCCGTTGCAAACCAAGAAGCGGGGCCAACGCAGGCGCCGCCGCACCACCACCACCACCACGACCACCACCACTACCGAGCCAGACTACGACTACGATTACGACCTCCCCGTCAAGACCACGACTGTGGATCCGAGAAGCTACGACCACAGTAAGTTTTTTAGCCCCACTCACCCATCCCACCGTGCATCCGCTCATCTGGTTGTTGTATGCTTTATTTAATTTTGGTAAGTTGTCTGGACGCATTGTAAAAGGTAGAGTATTGATCATGCATTTTTTTATGTGCTTTCTGTCTTTAAGCATCTTTACACTTTAGGACTTGTCGTATCCTGTATCTGTTGTAACAGATCGCTTAGAAGACGGATTCTCAGTCGTCATTATGTATGAATATGTGTATATCTAGTGAAATAATAATTTCAGTGCTGAATCATAATAAAAAAGGAAAAATAGGGGAAACCAGGTTTGTAGCATAAATCACAGTATAATTAAGCGCTCGTTAACTCCTACATGCCTGCCTCATTAACTGATTAGCCACGGCTACGGGTGTCCTTGCGCGAAGAAAAAATCTAATTATTTCTTCGGCGCGGCGATAATGGCCGCCTAAGCCGAGATCGTTAAAGAAATAACATATTATTTATATACGAATGCGAAATACATGTACAAGAAACACATTAATCTGTTACACGCAGTAGGTGCGTTGTTCGCACTTTGTTACGTCACTGTATTTCTGGGCTTCATTACATGTTACTACTGTCAGGAAATTTCGATACATGTGTGTTAGCGACTCCCGCAGGATCGGATTTCTCAAGGCGTGGTACAAATAGTGAATTCATATTAAGTAAATCTTAACGTTCATTTTTAAGACCAGCTTTATAATTATTATTAGGATGTCGAGGTATTACAAATCTAAATCTAAATATATTTTACGATTTTGGTTGTCTAATTAACAGTTATTTAACTAATATAAATAGAATTATGATTTTGCATTTAATATATATAAACACAGGTCAATCTCTTTATGTTAGTAACCTCTTCTTGTATCAGTCTCGAGAGATTTAAAATCGTATTTAAAATGTTTAAAAACGCCACCAAAAACCAAAATAATACGTGTACAGTGTACAACCACAACCGTTACTATGTACAACTAATTATACCTAGATTATGCGTTAGTAATATTATTTGTTCTGGAGCTGAAGTTTGAGAGTAACTATTCCGGAACAAATTCGTCTGTGTATCTCATCCGTTACACGCATAGTTTTAAAGAGGTCTTTTGGGAAATAAACATGACGTCACACAAACCGTTTGCTGGTGATTAATAATTCCATAATATATGTATAGTATACATGTACATTAGTCTACATGTACATTAGTACATATGTAGGTGCTGACAACATTTATGATTATAAAACTGGTTAACAGAGCTCTCTAAATTACTTTATACATTGCGCAGGTCAACTATTTTAACGACACACGGTTTAATGTCTCATAATAAAAATGTATTCGGTTTCCACAATAACGATGTCCACAGACAGGGCCATTTTCATCGTTAATACGTTTAGCAATAAAAATTGCGCAAGCAAATTATGGAATGCGCCATTAACTGATGATAGCACTGGCACATGGCGAAAACAAGTGGTTCTAGGAAATAGTCAGATAGTATGACATAGTCACAATAAACATAAGCTAACCACTCTATTGATTCTTAATTTCATGCTACGGTACTTATAGTTAGAATGCGACCAACGTAAAAAGAACTAGACCATTCGTGAGCAAGACTCTAATATGCCATTTTGCCTCAGGTCAAATAAAACCTGAGAGGTCCAGATCCATTGGTATATTTGTTCTTTTTTCCCGACTGTTGAAGAAATAAGGATCATTTAATGCTTTTTCAGAGCATATCAAACTAACACATATAAAGTCTATTGATAGACAGCCGACCATAAATTGTGGTCCCTTTGTAGTCCTCTCTCTCGTTTTGTCGCTTTATTTTAATTATAATGAAATGCATAGACGATTTTTATTTTATTAATAGCGTGCAAATTTTCCTCGCAACAGTTATTTTCTAGTGTCACAAGAATTTCATTTGACGTTCTTTCATTTATCTTCTTGCTACTCTCTTAATTGTCTACAAAGTTCGTTCTATGTCATTTCATTATTAATAGTGAGACTGAGGAAAGTTTTTTTGTAACTTCGCAATTAATATAGCTGTGAAACATTTCCATTAGGCGTTTTATGAAAATATATTTGTATTCCACATAATGAGCTCATTCTTTTTGATCGAATAACGTCCTCAAACTATTTTATGATTATGTTGAAGCCGGTTTTACGACGCTTTTCGCGCGGACAATGTTTTTATGTACGAGTAACTTTCTAAGCATCGAAAATTGTTCAGTTATCTATGTATGTTATAAATTTTGACAAACTGTTACCTTTTTGTTACACGTTAGGAAACTTGCACAGAAATTTTATATTATCATTTCCACAGCTCGCTCGTTGGCGCGGTGCCACGCGGCGGTGAACTGCGATGGATGTTATATTCGAAAACGACCCAATGGCGTTCACATTTAGCAAAACTATCTAAAGTAAATATCGTAAGGATCATACATCCAGTGGTGACGATAATGTGTAAGAAAATTAGAACGGCAGCAACGACATCAAAACAAATCGCAACTATGAAGGAACCTTTTCAAAAATTATAAAATTAAATGTAATGACAACCGTCCTGCAAACTGTTATATTGACATTTGAATTGTGACTACGCGTCATATTTCTTAATAACAATTTGAATGTATGAAAAATAAAGCAGTCTTGCCTTTTGACATTTGTAACCATACCCGTATAAAGTAGATGTAATATCTTGGCATACAAACGTTTCTGTAATGTTTCCGCCAAAAGAAGGAAATGACGAGAATAATAACAACACGACACATTGTAATCTTGTTTAAGGAAGCTTGATTTTTATTGTCCCTAAACCTCAATACAAATTCGGTTCTGACGAACGTTCATATGAAATGGAATGTCACTTTCAGGAAAATTGTTTACACGGGACATATTTTGTTTTGAAAAGGCCATCAACGGACGGTGGAGGCAAGTGGCGTGAAATAAACTTCTGGCTATTTCTCACGCACGCACGACGGGCCCACATTCTTATAAGTCCCTAACTTGATAACGGTTGACTGGGCAACCAATAAAACCATCGAATTGGGGCAATACAAATACGTTTTGTAAAGGGGTTTGTGAATGAAATGGGATTTTAATTTAGTCGGATGACAAACATCACGAGACGAAAGTCTCAAGTATCTGTTTATGTCAAATTGCATATATGTATATCATTTTATATCAAAATATATATCCCGACCATTAAATATGATGTAGGTACACGCTTGTAAAAGAGAATTTAGTATACCGAATAACATCTATCTCGATAATGTAACATTCATTATAAAAACGTGTTGCAAAAGAAATTCAGTTCAATAAGTTAAAAATACTTTGAATTTAAACTAAATACGTGAACGAATTAACACACAAAACTAATAGCAAACAAGCCATTGTTTACTCATCGCAATAAAATATTTAAGTCAGTGGACCGCCAATATCAACTGATAAATTGCCATAGAGAAATCATACAGAAGAGAATACAATAAAAAGTTAGAGAACACTAGTCGGCTACAACCGCTTCAAACTGGTTCAACAAAGAGCTGAAATTAAATTTACGCGGCGCAAAGAAAAAAGTAGTTACAAGAGGAAATTGGCGGAGACAGTGACAAATTGTGCCCGCAAGAGGTGGGTCCTCTCGCTCCCTCTAACGCACCTATAAACCAATTTTTTATTTCGCCGCCGCGGTGCATGCACGGGCCCCGTAACATTTTCGTACAAGTTGTATAATTGTTGCTGAATTATTAACCGTACACCTCATTGTCGACTCTTTCATGCGAGCACCGTACGGCTGTGCACGTACCAGACTGAAATTCGGCTGTACTGAAAGTGTAATGAGGAAGTTGCACTACTCACATAAAATTTAACATTCACGCTTATAGGAGAAGGTTCATTCTAGAAAGTTTGTCTTGACATGAGCATCGAAGAGGGCGGTGCGATTATTACATTATAAACAGGCGTTAATAATAGTTTTACGATAGTACAGGTTATGTTACATACAGGTACATTTAACCTTTTGGGTATTTTCAATCTTGTGATGTTAAATGTTATATGGAGAAGTACGTTTCTAAACCTTCTCAGTGCGGATCGATAATAATATAAATAAACAATGTGGCTGTTACTAAGTGTAAAACTCGGGGGAGCGAAACTAAAATTAATGGAGCAGAATAACTTACGCCGGCCACCGCACGGCGAACGTTATTTTGGTGATAAATTAATAGACTCAAATTCAATTAAAATGCCATTAACGATAGCCGATTGCAATAAAGCCCAACGTAGTGTAAACATTGCGACCCCGCGATTGACGGCCGTCATAGTCCGAATAGAAACACTTTCTGCAAAAATGTATGTATCGAATTCGAATCTCGATTACTTTGCCTAACCTGAGAAAAATTTAATAAAAATGTATGGCCAACACCACACTAAAATGACTAAATTTATCGAGTGTTATTTTTCGTTTTTGTGTAATGCCAAATATCTTAAAAACATCTTGAACGTATAAAAGTCATTGAAGCTTACTAATCTTTTTCCATCGGCGCGTAGTTGTTTTTTTATCTTTTTCTTATTTAACCATTCATCGATGGTTCCAGAGGCGGGAAGATAACGAACATAAACATTGTGTTATCTGGCGTCCCAGGCCCATATTATCACGACTGAAATTAAATTAAATTGGTATTTTAAAAACGGTCCCATTTACTCCCCGCAACGCTCTATTGAAATACTGAAAGTATAAAAGCACCACGAATTGTGCGGACTTGTATTCAATTGTGATTTATGAGTTCTTACTCAACGTTGGTACCATATAATTTTCGTCCTACTTACAAGTTGCGTAGAGTTACAATGACAACCTGAATTTCAATCCAACATAAAATATTGCTGCAGTTTTCTCCTACGAAACGTATAAATGTAGTGTGTTCATTTTTAAGCCCACATCCTGTGACACTATTACTGATAATCAAAGTAAATCTATGAAAAGATTCACTTCAGTTTCGCTTATTTTAATACAAACTTAAAGTAATCTGATATTTCAACATAGTTGATAGCTGATAGCTGATAATTGATAGCTGAGCCACGGATCGTGAGTTCGATTCCCATCCAAGAAAAACTAACTGTGTGATCATGAGTGTGTATGCGTATTTTAATAGCCGTCTGGTTACCACAACAAAGACTATGCCTACTTTGTAATTAGATGGCCACGTATGATGTGCCCATTATATGTATATTATATATATGTATAATTATATTTTTTTTAATTCAACAATATATGACAAAGTTCAAAGTTTACGTGTGAGCACCGTGTAAGAATTTCTATAGGCTTTCCTTATTCGCAGCGGGTAACGAGAATAGCGACAAAGTTGCCCACCGAAAAATGTTTTTTAATCATTCGGGAAAATTATGCTGCGCCCGAACTTCTCTATCGCCCTGATTTACGATAGCTTTTCATTTTATTTGCAAATCTCGATCGCTATAGCCTTTTGTAGCGTTTAGCCTTGTACCCATTTGTATCTCGCTAAGTAGATTTTGTTATTTGTAGGTAATTTTTTACGTTACAAAATTGTTTTTGCCTGAAAAGAATGTACATAAAAAGCTTCTAATTTAATTTATAATGAATAATCAAAATATGTACAAAATAACTCTTTAAGCTCAGCCATCACAAATGTTAAAATCTGATTCTCCTATATTTCCGGACGTCTTCAATTTGGAAATGTTTTAGATAATTAGAATGAAACATGTAAGGGTTGATTATTCACTAAAACAAAAACGACCCTTCTTCACATTGATTGTACCTAAGCTCGAATGAGGGCTTGAACATCGCAGCTTAAATAATGTGTACGCACTATATCCGTACAAAGGATATTAGCCCGTCGGCATCAAATGTTGCCATTAACAATTACAGTTAAGTTTAATTCCATCGTGAACTCAAACAATGCGGACGGGAACCGTAAACAAAACAATTACAATCGTAGGAAGGGTAGTTGCGATTCCCCTTCAAAAGTTCCTTCCTCAAGTAATACGACGCTTAAGCAATAAATTACCAAAAGTTGGTGTTCGTTTAGTGAAGGTGTCGGCCAAATCACGCGACAAAACAACTCACGACTTTCAGATGGTTTAGACAAAGCAGAGCCGGCGGTTTTGTGTACACCCATACAAATTTTAATGCATTCCCTGTAAATTCTTAGCGGTACAATTGGAGCAAAAATATATTTAAATGAACCGGATCCAGCATGACAACTACATAGTTTACTGTTTGTCATTATCACTTCACTCTGGTTCTTATAATTTAGTACGTAATACAAGGCAATCGCACCACACAAGTTTTAACCAAGAAATAATCAAAGCATGGAACCATGGGTAGGTCCCGACCAGGTATCAATGCTCGCTCGCATATTGCATAACTCAACAACAAGTTCGCTAACTAATTTCAGCTCTGTCGCCGTCTTTGTTAGTATATTGCCAATAGTTTATTTAAGACTGCAAGCGGCGAATGGAACTGAAAGTGTATTGGAGAGCTTTTGAGTATCTTTTAATTAGAACTTTAGTTCGTCGCTGCAAACTTCAATGAGAGAAAGATGAAAATTTTTCGTAAGTTATATGCATATACGTAAATTCAATTAACTATAAAAACTACTATCAAAGACAATTATCTTTACAATTATAATCATAACTGTCGCGTATAGAAAAGATTAATACTTTTCTTGGCACACACATATGTGTTGCACAGACATATATATTTGTGGATTGTATGTGTGTGCAAGTGTGCAAATTATTGAAACATAAGAAGGAACGGCGTGGAACGTTCGCCGTTCCCCGCTAGTCTACAAGCAGTTATCCTATAAGGCAAGGCGGTGTAATGAACCTATAGCTACATGTCTGTCAGTCGCTCCGTGCCACATCATTAATTTCTGCCTAATGTCTGAAACGAGCGAGACGACGGTGCCGACCACATTTTGTGTTCACAAGCGCGGTAATAAAATCTCTAGATGTTTCCTCATATACTGTAATGCGTGTTGCAAATCACAAATTATTGCGTAATTAGGAAGTTCTGGTCTTCGTAGACGACGCAATTACATTTCTATGATGACAGAAAATAATAACGGTCATAATAATAATTTAATATCTGTCCACGTGGCGTCGTTTGTACCTATCACATGATATTCTATTCAAATAAATTTTAGCCATAGAGTACATTTAATATGTAGTAATTACACTATTACACTAAAATACAGTAGTGCAGTATTATTATTACTGTCAAATAAGCCACTAAACGTACGGTTATATTTTACGAGACTTTATTACACTTGCTCAAGTGAACTCGTTTTATACATTCTACTCCGACAAAGGAACTCGCTAGTTGCAAGGTACACAAATAGTTTTCATAACAGAAGTGAATAATTACAAGATTCAGTTTGCGCAGTTGCGCTCGCTTACAGTATCTCGGCTTACAGCGAGCGAGTTGCTCCACACGCTCGGCCCCACCGCGAGAGATTCCGAGTTTACTGCCAACTGCCAGTAATCTCCGGTCGCAACTCTGGAACAATGCTAAACAGTATTTATTATACTCCTGACTCGCATTTGTCTTCAACGTCCTTTTCAAGGCTTTGTCTTTTAAATTCCCTCTATAGTATATATTGTTCAACAAACATTAATATAATGGATTAGGGTGGATGATGAACATTGCAATTAAATACTCGTTATGATTTATCCGTAGTACTATGTTTTCGCTACAATTACATAATTGCGAGAAGCCCGTAAATATTTTTAACTTATTATTCACGTTGATTATTATAAAATGTGAAATATATTAGACGTTTGCTTCATTTTCACTTAAAATAATTGTTTATCATCTTTCATTTCCGTTCGAATTTGACGTAAAAGTATATCATGTCGTGTCTGCGCGTAAAGTAAAATTACATGAATTACCAGTAAGTGATATATGAAGTATTACGAGTACTTATAATGTAATCTTTACTTATTCGTTTGTCGTTTCATTCGGCTTCTTTTAACTGACGTGTACTTAATTAATTCAATGTTTCACAAAGGGGGGAATTAGCCGCCGTAGAGTCTCGTTACAAAACACCATCTTTTTGGGCCTAAGAGGGAAAAGGCATCTTTGATGGCAATTTCAGGTGAAGGGGCGACAAAGTATGTTTTTGCACGATGGGTAAAAATTTCATAGCTTGATTCTACAAAGGGAATTCCTGCGTTCTCGATTTAAAAATATGTGAAAATGGGCACGTCGCTGAGTTTCATTTTGGGTTACCGTGGCAAAAATTTCTTTGAACCCAGTTAGGGGTCGTTTAGATGGTCAATGTTTAATAGGATTCTAAAAATAAAGATTAGCCTTCCAAAGCAATACATTTATATAATTGAGCGAATTACTTCATAAATGTTGTTAATAACGTAACTAAACAGTAACTATCACTGATCTAATAATTAATAACGTAATATATCGGCCCGTTTCGTTCAGTGTGAAACAACAATACACGTTATATATTTTTCGTTACGTGTTGCTACATATACAAATAATATGTCATTTAAATTGGTTTCTGGAAGTTTCCAAAAAAATGTTTTATTGCTCACACATTGCGCAGTAATCTTTGGTGTAGTATATATAGTATTGAATATTAAAGGAACGAATTGCGTGCAAAAGCAACTCAGTATTCAAGCTGGCGCGCGTCTAATTGCTCATTGTGCGCAACTCAAACACTCAGTAACGAACTGCTTTCGTGCGTGCTCTCCCGCTCAAATTTAAAGCATTACATTGGTTTTAATTCTATTGAGTTTCATATCATAACTAACCGCAGTTGTCCTCCGTAGACCTGCTCGCCGTACGTCTCATCAATATACTTAAATCAGAATTCATTACCAGTTGCAAAATGTAAACGTTTAAGACATTGTTAATTGTTTATTTTCACGATTAAATAGCAAGAATATGTGTAGTAGGTAGAAATGAAATCAGCCCTAGTCTTTATCTACGTTTCAAAATTTTAGTTCGTCATCATCGTCAGCTTGTCCATTGCTGGAGTTAAGCCTCCACGATAACGTAATTAATATTAAATTACATACACACAATACAGTACATAAATACACAATTAATATAGTCTATTAAATTAATGTATTGATTTTTAAATAAGTTAAATGAGAAAGAATATGTGTATATGCTAACTGTTTTATTTTAATAATATACTTGTAGATTACGGTAATTACATATGAAATGAACACGCGATACGCGGTCTTTAGGGTCGTCAGCAAAAACTTGGATAGGTAACTTTAGCGCCCTGTGGCACATATAGCGATAAGATTATTTTTCGTTAATATAATATATTTATGAAATACATTTGTAATATGAAAATGTTTTATTAAAATCGTTTTCAAAGGTACTAAAATCCTTTGTGCATTTTAAAGTAGATGAGTAACGCCACCCCATGTACCCCGATTGCGAAGGGCTTGAATGTGTAATCAGACTTCACTGACCCGCGATTCATTCTAACTGAAGGGCTATTTCAATAACCTTCTCCGGAGGCCATAGTCCTAAGGCCGTAATCCTGAGGGCCATAAGAACTTAATCTGCTACGTACACCCTTCTATTAAAAACTCTTGTATGCGCTTTGATTTAAAACAATGATGCTTTGCGACAACAATATTTACAACAGCAATGTCAGAACTTCTGAAGACAGAGATGACAAGTATGTAAAAGGTTACGTCGTAACGATTGTAAAACTTTTTTTATGTAGTACACTTGTATATGTACCTATATATCATCATCATCAGTCTATCTCAGTCCACTGCTGGACATAGGCCTCCCCCATTGAGCGCCATCGCGCCCTGTTCATATTTATATATGTACATATATACATATGTATTTCCTATGTACACTCGTTTACTTTTTGTATGATCCTGCTTTAGTACATCAATCATGTTATGAAATGCTTTCATCATCATGTTTTAGAAGAAAAAGTCTCATATCAATCAATCTTGGTCGAGTAATTAATAGTCCATTAACTTTTATTGCTCACATTTAATTGATAGATGTATAACTAAATGTTGTCTACATAGAAATACATTTTTTGTTAACAACCGTACAGAACATATATAATGTTCAATGGGAAACTTAATACATTTTCAATAATAATTGGTACGTCTCAGTTGAGACTGGTCCGGTGATTTTAGAGGTTTTTTACAATTTACAAAATTTGATACCTCCCTTCACAACCAACAAACCGAAAATCAATTATAACAAAACCGAGCAGAGTTTGTACGAAAATCAAAGGATGAGGAAAAAATTGAAAGGACAATTCCTAATTTGATAAATTGCTATTGCAAACACTTTCATTAAACTCGCCCGGTAAAGGGAAACTTAATAAAGTTTCCTTCTTTAATTACAGAATGAATTATTTATGGACAACCGACGTTTACGCGTCTCGCTTCAACTTGAATTGAAACGACAATATTTTTAGTTTTTTATCATCTTTACTTATGTATATCTGTTAGATTAGTTTTTTCTTAGATATATCTTTGCTGGTACTTTTGCATATGTAATAATATGTGATATCACACAGGTATTTCTGGAAGAGGTAGGCAGAGAATTGTTGTACACTCTTAGTATTCTTCTGTGATGTTATACGTCCCACCATGGGATGAGGGGTGAGCCTATCACCAAACCGACGACAAATCCGTACTCCGATCTACTACTAGGAATTTCGAGTTAAAAAAACTTAATAGCACCCGACCCCAAGGTTGGACCTAGAACTTCTAGCTCAATAGCCTCTCTTGCAACCCCTAGACCAACGAGGTAGACACTAACATGTTGTTTATATTAAACCAACATCCACATCAAACAATGTCTTTATATGAATCCAGTTTTTTGTTATACATAATAAATGTGAAGCCTTCGTTTATAGATACCATTAATCTATAGAGTAAAAAAATCATCCGTTCCCATTAAATTAAATATATATGTATATTAAAAACCTTAGAAAGATATAAAAAAACGATACGTATATGTTATACTAAATTTCCTAACAACTTGTCTTATAAATATTAACATCAACAATTTATTGAGAGACCTTCTACAAACCACAAAACATTTCCATCGCTCAGTGATAACTGTATGAGCGAAAATGTGGTAAAAAAAAACACCTTAGAGCGACCATTGTAAACACGAACTCCTCCCGAGAGATGTTACGTTTTTACCAAGATAAATAGCAATGTACCTGTAACGCGTTCCGGAAAAGCCGGCTTTTCCAGCCATCTACCTAATCAAATAATAATGAACGTTGCGGTAACAAACCCTTAAAGGAAATATCCGTGTTACGTTTGGTACACGGGTAGCTCATTAATATAATATAAGTATTGTTTATTAATTATTTTTTTGTAACGTAATATCCTCATATTGCGTATTAAATAATTTAGATATAAATTTCGCTCACTTTAAGGACGAGATGCTAGAGCGTTGTTATATTTAAGGGTGGATCCGTTTAACATTTTATTCGGCGCCGCAACACGTACGGGGCTCGTGTAGGTCGTTGTAACTACTGCGGTTACGATGCGGTATCAACGGAAAATTTATGTACCACTGAGCGTGCAAGTCTAGCTTTCTATCGTGTAACGCCAACCGAAATCATACTCCTGTGATATTTTCGTTTAACGTGTGCTCCATTGCGGGCGTCGTGGTGGTATCGGAAACAGGCGCCGTTTACGCGCCGCCTCTTAATGCAAATAACTGCGAATTTCCAAAAAATGGGTGATGTTATTAGTAGGCATAGGATCCTTAGGGGCCCGCTCCGCTCAAATATTAAGTTTCGTAAGAATTTTAAATTAGAGCATTAGGCGTGGCGTCTCAGCAGAGTTAAATATTAATAATGCTCTTCAGGCAAACTCGGTAGAAGACTGAAAACAATGAATTTTTAATAGTTATTCTCCTTTGCGACGGGCAATTAATGTAATGAGGTAGCAAGTTTTAGTCTGCCCCGAGGGTCGGCTGCAAATTAGACTTAATTCTCCCTAGATTTCGCTGCCATTATTCTATTTGACTTGCCTTTAAAATTTCCGATTAGCTATTAATGAAATAATGTAAATTTGTGCACCGAGTAAAAATTATGTATAATTCTAATAATTAAGATGAAAACGTAACTGGTGAAACTTGGGGTGTATTTGCTCTGCTTACCCTATCGGGGATTACTGGCGTAATGTTACATTATTTATAATATTTTAAAGGATTTGTTTTAATACCTGTACCTATCCATGGAAACTGCCAAATGTTGTCTCGCTATATTAATTCCGTACCAAATAAGTCACCTTTTGCACTCGTAGAAATACTTGCGGCTTATGTTTACTGTAGATAACGATTAATAAATGGACTGTCTAAACACGAACATCGAGTTTACATATCCGAAATAATTCTCGCTCTGACGGTTACAATCTTTTCGTTTGCTGACAAAAACCGGTGATAAATTTCGCACGTAGCATGCGTGAAATTCATTTTCGTGAGCCGGGGATCAAGTCGCTTGCAATGTTCTACACTAAGAAAGTAAATACGTGTTACACAATTAGGACAAGTTCCCAACTGCAGTTATTTTAATACTTCACTCACGTCTTGTTTTAAACTTCATCTACTGTTTTACCTTCGTTGTATATTATAGTATCATGTACATATGTATTTTGACAACACAAACAATATATGTATATGTACAGTTTCAATGAAAAATATGCATTTTAAAATTTATTTAAACATACGTAGAATAACTTAAACACGATTTGTTTTTCAAAGCTGTCGGAATATCCGGCGCGATTTGACATGTTCCTTTTGTGCGAAACCCAGTTATGACTGATTTCCATTCTTGTTTATTGTAGAATTCTGCGCGCTGACATTTATTTCTTGCGTGTATTGTATTTAGTTACGAATGCCACACTCGTGACGTGCGAATGGCGGTTTTTATAACGGACAATGAAGCGTACATTCAACTAATATACATGCGTCGCGAACATGATTCGTGGATGTCTTTATTCCACCTGAATGTAATAAGCGGGCACCGTGAAAAACAATGAAATATTTCGCACTTCCTAGCCTTCTTATCTGCGAGACCAAACATGGTAATTTTATATTTCCCCGCATTTCGCTTTCCAAATGCTCTAGAACATTTTAAAACAGAACGTAGAAAACGCTATCAAACTTTTACCGAGCAATCCGTATTCGGAAATTCATTGCTCTCCACGTCTTCTTGGAAGGACCGGTATCAATATGTGTTATTGGATGCTGCGTGCTCCTTGAGGTTCCCGGCTGAATGGACTCAAAAGGTTTTGTTTTATTATAGTTTGCTTCCAATTTCGTACGTCACTGTACTTCTAATGTGGTTTTCTATTTGAACAATATTTTTATTTCTATATATTTATTGTCATAAACGACAATAAGTTACTTACGTGTATGAGAAATGTACAAAAGGAAATTCATGAGAGCATTCGTCCATCTGTACTCATCTGACATGCCTCTGACGTGGCATGTTAGGAACTAGAATTAGAGCACACTCTACCTAGACTTGCATGAACACGCACATGTTCATTTTTTCTAAACATAATAGCAAATTAAAACTAATAGAAAAAACTTCATCAACACGAGTAACACGACCTGGTACAATTAAAATCACCTCGCATTCGCAGTGCGATGCCGGTATACATAAGTACTGTTGCGCACGTAAAGCAATAACCTGTGTTTTTCTCAGCGACGTGTGTTATTTATTCGTGCAATATGTCACTCCTCGCGGCGTACGGATTAGGAGTGGATCGGTCAACGTTAGTATGAAGACACCCCACACTGACACAATCGTCGTTTTCATCGCGGTTCATTTCTCCTTACGTAGAATTTTGAGCTTCAGAATTTACGTGAATGTCTGTAGAATATTTGTTATTTTTATATTATGATAATTACGAAACATAATAATTCTTTCCAGTGTCTTCAATGTACATATGATTTACACAAATGCATATGCAAAAAATAATCTTATAAATATATCGATGTTAAACTAAACATACGATTTTCCCGCTCATTTCCTAGCTACCTATATTGAAATAAAAACGTAATCATTTCGCGTGCTTTAGGTACAGTACATATGTATGTAGTATCTGCTTTAAAGCGCCACAGTATGAGTACTTTTATACTTTTCATAGGACGACATCGTATATTGTACATATGCATATACATATTTATGTATAATATGTATGGATCAGTAAGCACTCATCAAAGAACACGACCCAATAATTTTGGCGATGGTACAAACGTGCTCATCGAGCAAATAACGCGAATAAATAAAGCGAATAAATAGAATTTTTACCTGAAAAAATCTCGAAATGCGATTAAACGGAAGGAAGAGGTAACGAAACATAAACATACGTACGATATGTTAAAATAATGCCGTCCGCATAACCGAATTAGAATTTTTCCTTTGTGTTTCACCGACGTCGTGTCCAATACACGATTTTCGTTTTATTAAAAGCAGGAAAATAAACAAAGACTCCGGGGTCTTGTTCCACCCCTAAACATGGTATGTATGTACCTACATACAGACTTACGCCTCGATAACTCGTAATAAAGCAGATGTATCATTATTCCCTCTTTGTTATTACGGCTGTGGTGTATTTAATGAGAACAAAAGGAAGGAATTTGATGAAATTTAATTAGAACGGCTCACCTATCCCCAAAGAATGTTCTCGAAGAATGATATGACAATACCCTTCGGTGTAATCAGTATTTAACAAAGCAACTTCCGTCTATGACAGTTAATTGGTACTAAACTTGATGCCTATGTTTGTAATATTTCTTCATACCCGATATTATTTTAGCCGCGAAATAAACTGCGAACTGTTTAGGTAACAGCACATCGGTGTTATCGATAAATACATAGTAATATGTGTCAATATAAAATATAATACACTTTCGGTCAGGTTCACAAGTGGAGGTCTTTGACATTCGCGCCATATTGGGCTGTTGCCAGCAAGTTCCGGCAGCGTGTAGGAGAAATCATTAAAGGCATGGCATATTGACCTGGTACTAGTATTACAGCCATAAATAAATGTAGAAAGCGCGGCCGCCTATAAATAATAGTTTCTTCCAACTTACGAGTTAACATCTACGGGAGCCCAAATATATTGCCTAATAGAAGAAAAATCATTTAATATTTTTCTAATAAAAACTTTGCGATGTTGGAGAAAATATTAAACACAGCCACTTACCAAATAAATCACATTCTATTTTTGGCTAGCTATAGTTGACTGAAAACTTATTTAGAACTTTTTATAATATCCGTAGCTGTATAAAAAAACTTTAAACTATGCGTATACATTCTGGTATGAGTACACATTACACGTATTTCGGTCGCGAAATACCGAAACATAAACGAAATGTTTACGACCCGGTAGTTTTTCCGACGACCTGCGGGAGAAACGGGCAAAACGACATATTCACTAATTAAAGAAAAACGTACAGAAAGGAGCCCTCACAGAGCGCGAAACAATAAAATTCAAAATATTTCATTATAATTAAGTAAGGTAATTAAGGCTTTCGGACAGAGCGGAATTGTGAGTTGCTTGCCATTTTTCTCTATGTTGAAAATGAACTTGCGACATAAATGTATACGACATAAAAGGAACAGGCGATTTCTCGTATTGCACTATATTACAATTCAGCATAGTTATATCTACGTTATACCTAGATACGAATGATAGAAAACGTTTAATATGAACGCACGGGATGAAGGTGTGAGCAGCAGAAAAACTTAAATACACCTCTTCAACGATGGCAGTCAATTGAAAGGATACAAGTGAAAAATACAAAATGTAATTTACACTTCTGTTTTTCCCTCTTCTGTCTCTATGTCCTCTTTCGCAGAAGTAATTACCTTGCTTGTCTTTCTTTTGGCACCTACTGCAGACTACTGCATGTTTGTTATCGATGTATCCTCTCCAAAATCTACACATCTAAATGTTTTTATGTGTAACAACAGTTAGTGTAAGCTACCGACAGGGCATATAACGTAAAATGAGTGAGATAATGTATGGAATGAGAACAAATTCCTGTATTGAAACTCTACATTATACGCCTACTGCTCGCACCCAATATTCACAGTTTTTTTTTTGTATATTCGATTATTATAAACACGTGTATGGTTTTTTACATAAATGCCTACCGTTGTTAAATAGGGTAATATTTAATGTAGTGTCCTTTAGAAATGAAATATGTGCGAGCAGGAAGCGTACTGTGATGTATAGGAAGGGAAGGTTAGAGTCATAGTGGTAAAACAACCTGAACTATGATCCACAAAAAACAAAATATTCTCATACGTGCTTGCTGGCGTTATATGCTTTGTCGGCATTAAAGATGATATATTAAAATGTGTTTATTCTGTCTCCAGCTGAAGTAGGAAACTGCGAAGTACCTCTGGGTATGCAAAACGGGAAGATATCAAACGATTCCCTCTCGGCCAGCTCCAGCTACGACCAGAGCGTCTCGCCTCTTAGTGCACGGTACATTGTAGTTTTTTTTTTCCATAATATTCACACAATATTTGATACACAGTTCACAGTCCACAGAAGTTGGTGATGAACGACAAATGATAAATTTATTAATATCAAGACGTTAACTGACCCTTCTGTAAATATAATATTATCAACATGCCTTTAACCATACATATCTAATAATAAAATCAATTCCAAAGACATATTGATTTCCGGCACAACCTCGTATAGTGCCGCTTTAACAATTACCTTATACATTTATTCTCTCCATATAATCCTCGTCCCTTGGCCTAAAAGAAGGACGCGTGATGAAAATTCAAAAGCAAATTGCTGCGCCCTCGATATCGCGTATATCAAAACCACCTTTGTCAGGCAACAATAAAGCGCTGCCATGCAGCGAACTTGTAACAATAACAGAGAATCCAACGACCGCAAAACGTTCATACTTAGGTCAAACAATTAACAGCGGGTATCGCCATTCGAGACTTAAGCCCGCATCCCGGCGCAAGACAATAGAGCGAAAACTCAACGCTCATTTGAGAAATTCAGTAACAGAAAATTAAATTTTCATATGAATTTGAACCGGCTGTGATCCTACAAAGCCTTTCGGGACGAGACTCGCCGAAGATAACGAGATAAGTATAAGTAGGACCGGCCGCCTTATCATTCGAGTCACTTTACATAGGGTCAGAGGCGATTTAGCTAATGCTGCCTCAATTCACCGTTTAGCGCGCGTTGTTCCCACTATACCTCTGACGAGATTGTACAGGAGATATTCAAATTAAACGGCAGACACTCCCGAGACCCATCCTTGTTGACAGACGAAGCACTGGAACGTTTACATTATTTGCTCAGCCCGTAGTGTTAATTTTATTTACTTATGCCCAAACATGTTTTGTTTTCACCTCGACGTATTATACGGACGTGTCGCCGTTGTACAAGCACATTTAAACTGAACAGTATTATTGTAGCTGTTTGTCTCTTTCGTTATACCGTTGTGAACAAACTAAATGTATCATGTATTTTAACAGCATAAGGACGGAACTACGAGGGGGCGCCTGGTGCCCCAACGGCCTGATCTCACCCAGAAGCCGCCAATTCCTGGAGATCGACCTACATGCTGAATACCTGATCACTGCTACCGAATCACAAGGCAGATTCGCTAACTCTGTGGGGGTAGAATTCGTCGAAAGCTACTCAATTGAATATTGGCGCGATGCCTTGAACCGCTGGGTCAAATATAAAGATTTTAGCGGTAATCGAATAAGTGTAAGTAATTGCTTCTAACATGAATATCAATAATATCATAGTGACTTAGACGTCAGCATCTCACTCATAGGCCTTGTGTTCGTATCTCTGAAACGATTCTCTTTGAGATGGACGCATGTTTTAGATTGAGTGTCACTAACGATGAAAGAATACAATTGTTCATAATATCCTTTATGTAAATGAATTGTGCAGGCCCGGGCTTAGTTAATCGGGGCCATATCCTATCGTATTCCGAAAACAGACCCGTACTTATTACAGAAATATATGTCGAGAATGACAATTATACTTATCTGCAAATAACCCATTTAATCAACATGTAACAGTCATGGCTATACAAAATTATTAGCATTGCATGTTACGAACAGCAAAGATAGGTATTACAAAACAAATGTCACATTGAAATTATTAGACAAATAGGTAGATATATCCGTTCAATGTATGTTAAATAGCATATGTTCTACTATTCGAACGATAACAACTTTAAAATAGCCTCACAAGTGATGTTAACTTTTTCACGTCGAACCTTAAATTCACATCCGCTCTTAAGTCCCCAAGTAGCATCCGAACCGTGTACAGTACTTAAATCAGAAAGGCTGATCAAACATGATTCCGAGATTAAACACGAACACGAGTCACCGTTAACTTTTAAAGGGTTGTAAAACGTCTTCCGCGCTATTGACAAAACGTAAATGGACTTTGCCAAATCAGAGATCGAGAAACAAACTTAAGTTCAATTATGCCTACATTTTGACACTTGATTAATCTCCAGCCACTCGGCCAACTTTAGCAGGTACGGCGATTAAATAATAAAATGTTTCCTTTGATCACTTTCGCGAGAACAGAAACTTTAAGGTTTTTGTTACGCAAGATAAATTATTGTAATCGCGTTGTTTTCCTAATGTTTGATTTAGCGTAACATCCTTTTATTCTGTAGGAGGCCAATATTTTTACTAATTTGGCCGGATCGATTCTATCCACGCTATCAGTTCGCACATGTAAATATTTAATCATTTCGCCGTTCACGTTCAATAGATATCCTTGCTGAAAAACGAATATTGACCTTTGATGGACGGTTTGTCGTGTTTGATATTGGCAGTTTTGTTTGTGTTGAATAAAAGATACAGTATTTGATGAGAGTTACTTTGAATGAAAAATACACAATAGATTTCGATAATAATGTGTATTTTTCTTTGAAAATATTTCTATAAAAGGCAGACCCCTAATACAATATGGTTCATCAAACATTTCATCAACGATTAATTCATTATAAAAATACGTTAATCAAGACTCACTACAGAGTATTAAATTTTTTTTTATCCTTTTAAAGTATTTGATGTTCACTTTTCAATTTCACCCAAAATAATAACTATGTGGGTAGTCATTACGATTATTTATTTAAATCTGTTTTCTCCTTAGCTCATCCCCGGCAACGTAAACACGTATACTCCAAGGAAGTCGTACTTGGAAGCACCTTTCGTAACGTCCAAAGTTCGTTTCTTTCCTTACGCGGCGCACCCTAGGACGGCGTGCATGCGGGTCGAACTGTACGGCTGCCGCTGGAAACGTACGTACCACGGGAAACATGTTCCTCTAATCGCTTGCGTTATTCTGTGGCCGCTGCGAACTGATCATGCTCTGGCGATCCTGCTCGCATTATGAGATTTTCTTGTATGCCACCATTGCTTGCTTTGCAACATTATGCCGCGTGTTGGCGGTGTAATGTTGCACTGTTATGTTATTTCACAGAGGGTATTATTGCGTACTCTGCACCGCAAGGCGGCGACATGCAGACAATGACCAACGGTGCCCGCTTCGAAGACCTGGCGTACGATGGGGTCGTGCGCGAGGGCATGATGCTGGATGGTATGGGGCAGATAACGGATTCCCTGCTGGGGCCAAATGACTTCGAAATTGCTGATCCACTCGACACCAGCGGTAGGATTTCCATTATTACGTTATATTGCTTGAAGATTCGATAGTATGCAAAGCATTTTTTTTTCTTAGTGTGTAAAATTCCTGTATATAAGAATTTTGTGAAATGTGATTAAATTAACAAAGTTTTAAAATCACTGTTTTTAATTTGATTAAATGATTTATTAAGCGATATCAGTTAGATAAATGTTTGTATATACTATGGCCCTATATACCTACGGGAAAATTTGCATTGTTGTAAACGTTATCTAAAACTCGATTTCATTTACAGGGACCCGTTGGGTCGGTTGGAACAAGACTATGCTGGCCCAAGACGAAGTTGATATCGCATTCAACTTCTCAGACCCTAGAATTTTCTACTACGTGGACATTCACACAAACAACATGTTCACTAAAGACGTGCAGGTAGGGAACGCAATGTTGAAAATATCATAATCATCATCAGCATCATTATAGACATAGGCCCTTCCAATGGCACGCCACTGAGCTCGATCTTCAGCTCTTCGCATCCAACCACTGCCAGCCACTTTGCGTAAATCGTCAC
>DWME01000505.1:0-32874 GCA_018244795.1 Parelbella ahira ahira
CCAGGACCCCCGGAATGAGAGGCTGAATTCTTAACCACTAGGCTACCACTGCTATAAATCATAAATTAATAATTTTCGTAAACAACCAGTAAAACGATGATTGTTAAACACGTTAACATTTCCAAGGTAGTAATGTAAGATCGGCAAAATACTGGCACGTATTATTGTACCTGTATCAGAAAATGATAACTCGTAATTACTATACTCGCCAATTATTTGCCGATATACACAACCCGGGCGAATCAATTATCACTTTTCGGAGAGCGAACGAAAGCGTAATTAGTGAAGTTCAAATGGCGCACGGGGAAGGAGTTTTAGGTTATTATGTATGAATTTCTGATAATTCAGTCATTTACATAACGCGAGATGAAAATGTCAACCTTTTCACTTATTAAGATAACGACTTTAAAATAAAAAAATACAATTTGGAAATTTCCTTGTAATTTAATTATTGCTCTACACGTAGTTAAATTAAATGTTTTCCTGTCTTAAATTAAATCCTATCAGGGACAGGGCATGAAAACGCACCACCGGTGAAAAAGAAAATTGCGCACTTCGAATAAAAAGCGATAGCACTTGTGTTCTCGTTTATTCTCAAAGGCTTCTTTATTCCGGTTGTTTGAGCAATATGTAAGACGAAAACGACTCAATAATTGAACCTGCGACATGAAAAAAGGGTAATATACGCATGTGAAACATGTATACGTACTTTGTTGATAACTATATTTGTGAATGCCTCGTTGGTCGGGCCAGTGCTGATCGAAACGTCCTAGATTCGATCCCTGGGTCGAGGATTATTGAGATATTTAATAGATACCCAGGCCTAAACACTAACAAACCCGCGCTTCTAAGCAAACACACATTTGAATGTTATGTATACCTGACCTTATAGGACTTCTAAAGTTCTTAAAATGCTCGATGTAACAGCGCGTGCTTCAAAACTCCAAAATATGTACTGGCTTTAACAGTAACAGAATGTTATTCTCGTCATTATAATCATCATCGGCCTTTGGATGTTGGACACAGGCTTCACCAACAACACGCTTACAACCTTAACGCTTACGAACAGCTATAGATATTACGAGATAAAACAGTTACGTTATATGCTATAATACAGGGACCACTAGCCGTGTTTACGTGACCCCGCGCTAGAATATCGCTCGTGTCTCCGGCGACGTGTCACGTGTCAATGTCACGTGACTAGCGCCAGTGAAAAATTCAGCAAGTCACCGTTCCGAGAATAAAAGTACTCGACTAACACGGTACACACATATGACCTGAGCCGGATATATTCTAACCTGATTTCGTGAAATGGGTGAAGTCGACGTGCCATTATTAATCCGAAACTGTTGGATATGTCCACATTCTTTTATTATGTGCATTCAAAGAACATCAGTGAGGAAGAATGGGTACAAAATCTTTAAGTACTCCTTCTACTGGGATTAATTATTCGTAATTGTTCGTCACACCTTTACGTGCACGTATGAAGAGAGAAGACTGACTGGTGGGAGGAGTCATAAGTCTCCGAAACCGGCATATATACGAAGGGAGTGACTAATGTAGAAGAACTACGCCAGGTTTGTAAGGAGAAAGATATTTGGCACACGGAATCTGTTATAACCCACTTGGAACTTACTGTTTGATTACTCTCAACTAAAACGAATGAGCGCTAAGTATCCCCTGCTTCATCAAAGGACAATGCATGTTGTTCAAAAGAAAATACGTTCATTCATCATAACGACTTCTTTCCATCGTCGTCTTCCATATCTACACATTGGTTCTGTAACCGCTGCTTTTGCCCGCAATAAATGCATTCTTCTAGCAGGAAAATCTTTATTTCACACCACCCGAGGCCTACCGGTGCGTGCCGAGAAAAGTGACAGTAGTAAATGTAGGTAAAGTGTAACTACAAGGAAGCAACTTAACTACATTCGTACAATAATAAATGAATAACATGTTGTGTATGACGCTTATTAATAACAGTTCTGCTCGTTGGAATTCCTGATTATAATATACGACACAAGCTATCGCCATAAATTTCTACATTATATACTTCCTACATACTTAAGTTTACCTTAAGTAATATAATATGTATTTTAAATGTTTTCCGCGACAATAATAGTTAATTGAAAAAGCTCTGTAGAAGGTATAGCTATTAAATGATCGCTGCAGTGATAATAAAGAGGTGCTGTATAATTCTGTAAGATATACAATGTGGTTAGTGGTTAATAAATCAACGGCCATCATCAACATTTTCATCGTTTTACTGTTGAGCACTGGTTTCTTCCTAAGAAGTGAGTTTAAGAGCGTAGTCAGCGACATTGACCAACTGCGGGTTTCAGACTATCAGAGGTCCATAATATAAAAATAATTAAACATATATGTGTGTATATTGTATATTATATCAGTCCTTACTTCGTTTCCACTGGAATGATTTATTTTTTCATTACCATATATCTTTAGACTGACCCGTTGGTGCAGCGGTTAATGAACCTGACTGTTCGACGGCGCAACGGTCGTATTATTTCTATTTCTATTACTACATATACAAACAATAAACGATCTTGTTTTTAAGCTTTTTTGTTTTAACCGAAGGGAGGTTGAGCGCGGACATTCGGCAAGGTGGTTCAGTGCAGCATGTCTGCAATGAACCGCTCTTCGATCGTTCACTCAAACATCGAACCCAGCAAAGGTCAAGTTGAGTGTCGCGAACGTCGAGCTACGGGCCTTTTGCCGCCGCCCGCGCCGAGCTGCGCGCACATTGCAACACCGGCCGCCGCCAACTGGGTCACAGTTTTGCATTGCGTTCTATGTGACAATGTTGCGAATATTGTTCTAAAACTGCACACACGAACTGGAGCCCGGCTTATATATTATCTACAGTAGATCATACCATTTTTCATTTCAAAGAACTATTTAAGAAAAATGTATATGACTCACAAATCGTGTATACCTAATATTCGCTTAGGTAACACACACTGAAATGTTTTATAAGCATACATATAATATTCAGTACATATAAAAAACTTGAAAATAAATTTTTGCACATAAATGACTATAATTTACTATACCTCCTGTACAAATTTATGCTTTCATTAAGCGTTGCAGTGACTCGTGTAAAACAAACTACGTAGCAGGGTGAGAGCTGTTGTGTTATAAATCTAGAGAGAATTCCCGAACAAAATCTCCAAAGGTTAAGTCTCCATTTCGCGAGCGCTTATAACGCTCTCGCTTGTCACAATTTTCTCATAGCTATCAATTTCCAAGTTTACATTACCGCATCTAGCACAGGAAAGGTTTCACTAGTTATTAGTCATTACGGCTATATCTTAGGCGGCTTAATGAAACGGCTTATCGAGATTTTTCATTTCTAACCTGTACCTGAACTATACCTGTTGTTACCCGTGGCTTCAACAGCTGCCACCATAAAGCAATTACAATTATTTCCTGGACTTTTATGTAATATAAAATATATCCTATATACAAGTTATTTGTTACGAAAATGAGATAATGAAAAGGGGGTTTATAACGATTATACATAACCATGTATAACTATAAAAAGTTAAGTAATTCTTAATCAAATAATCATCAAGTTCTATTAATAGTCTAAATAAATAATTAACTATACCCGCCTAAGCTGTAAGCTACCCAACAATACAAAAATGCAATGTCTCGTTCCGTTGAAAGAGAGAAAAGCATTGACATCGCATTGCTGGTACCGTTAAGTGGAGTGGCAGTGACAGGCGTGCGCCAATCCTTCTTACGAGTCCGCGAAGATCGACGCGCGCTCCTTGCCAGCTGAGAACAGCCTGACATATGGATGACGTTTGTTTTTTTTCACGAATACCTCATTCGATAATATCTTACTTTGCTTAAATTCAACAACTCTTTGTCTACTAAGTAAAAAAAAATTTATTCATGTAGTTAAATTGAAAAATACTTTGATTTTATTGAAATTGAAACCTCAAAAATTATTTGTTTCGTTAAATTCAAAACTTTAAAATGTGTACTTTCTCTTTCATCAAAAATTTATGATTTCTCGAAGCTCAATTCGGTAACTAAAAAAAAAGTTAAAAACCCCAAACATGATTCATTTAATATCCTTTTCATATTCAAAAAGACAATATAATATAATACGAATTTCATTTATCGCCGTCACAAGTAAGTACCTATAGTACTGGCAGAAATGCAGACAATCATTAAACGATCACTCAAGCTCAAAGCACGCACACCGGGAAGAGATTTGATTTCATTAAGCGAAACGAGAGAAAGGGAGAGGGATCTGAATTTAATCGCGGGATAAGAATCTCGTCGCAGCGAGTGCCCACTACCGCGGCGCTGGCAGCCAATTTGTTATTTCATATCTAAATTCAAATGTTATCGCGTGCACTTTTCAACGGCCCGACCGTCTGGTTTCATTCGGATTGGTTTGATATAAAGGGCGGCTGGCGTATGCAATATATTATTATTAACATTAACGATGCCCATTAGAACTTTGATGAAAAAATATATATAGACACTAAAACAATTGGGGGACATAGACACCAAAACTCATTAGGGGAGGCCATGTCCAGCAGTGGACTGAGATAGGCTGATGACGATGACGACTAAAACAATAAAGTCCTTCAAATCAGTTCTCTGAGATCCTATTCCATTCTTTTCAATTTATCAGAAGTCGTTCAGTTATCTGATTCCCTATTTAAACTAACCATATCCTATTATTCCTACTATCGACGGTAGACCAGACGAAATCTCAGATGAACTGTACGCCCAAGGAGGTAACAATACATATATACATATGTGAGTGTATGGATAACTTGTCGAATATTTCCTCGTTCCATCAATAAGACGTAGCCAGTGAACTCTGTATCGTCCGACAACATCCGAGATACGCCGCTCCGCTGATCCGGAAACTCCTTACTTACGTCGATAGATGTGATACTCACTCGCTGTATAGCTTTAATTTTTTTATTTAAACCTAAAGGAGTGCCGTGGATAGCGGCTGGCAGTGGTTGGATGCGCAGAGCTGAAGATCTAGCCCAGTGGCGTGCCATTGGAGAGGCCTATGTCCAGGGCATTTAAAAACAGAAAAAACTGTTAATATTTTCAATTAAAAATAAAAATAAAGTTAAAGCTTTTAAATATATAATGGTATATAACAAACTTTACCCTATTCAATTTGTAAAATCATCCGCAAAGTTGAAGTCATTCACTTAACTATTAAAACAGAGAAATGTCAAGTCCACCTTTGTGACTCATTCAATAAACTTTCCTAACACCGTTTTCATGATAATTCCAACAGAAATTTACTATGAGAAAGTTCGTATTAACGATTTAAGATAATGAAAAAACAATTGGTTGATTTTAGAAGAAATCAAAGTAACAGAAGATTTTGCAGCAGTATAAACCAAACATTAAAAAAAATACAGTTACGCAAAGTTACCCCAGATGTCATTAAATAAGGCAACGTAATAATAATAATGACATAACGAGGAGCTTACGGTAAATCCCTCGGCTAAGTTCAGCAATGGGACGGCGGGGTGATTAACCTCCAGTTTGATGCAGGTGCTTGAGATTTAATGTGTTTGAGATTGTCCCGAGACGGGCGCTGCCGAGATAACACAGGCTTAACCAGTATTATATTACGCAATATTTGTTACAACCAATGCGAGCTGCAGTTCGTTAATAATGTGTAATTAATTACTATCACAGTCGTAGAACAGTCTTCCGACAATTTTACAAATAATACTCCTCGGAATGATTGTGTATGTAATTTTCAATTTAGGACTTTAATTTGAAGGTATTTCAAAGTTGAGCGTATAAACAAATCGAGTGAGTTTAAAAGATTAATGTAAAAATGGGGTTAGTGACTTGGAATCGACGCGGCGCTGTTGCCCTCTCCCGGGCCGGCGCCGTGTCAGGGACATTCATTTAACCCGTAAGACAATTCGGGCCACGTAGGAGAAGACGCTTTACAAACAAACTGACATGACGGGACGTGACTCACCGAGAATTGTGTCACAGTCTGACAAGTCGTACTTTTTTTGTATCGGAATGCAGTAATAAAAACTCCGGTCGGGTCATGACCCAAGGGCGTGCGGATACGTAAACGTTGCAAGTACAAGTACGTACTCTACACCTGGCATTGTTCCCGCGGTACAGTAATAAGTCAGTAAAATAATTATAATAAGACAGTTAAATCGCCAATAATAAGACAGCTAAATCAAGTAATTTGTAACACTTGAGATGATTACATGTGTAATTAATATTGAAAACATTATCACTTAATATTTTCCATATGGTTAATATACCATCTATAGGCTTCCATAAATGATTTCTAAAAAAAACACAATTCAGCTAAATTTGTGGCAGTGTTAATGTAAAGACAAGGAATTTGTATATGTGAATACTATTCAAACACTATTGTCATTTAGTAAATAAACATTGAAGTTAGTGAATGAAATACATAGTTTGCGCTGAACAGTAAGATGTACAAAGACAAACGAACTGACGAACTCGCGAGTGATTCACGCCAAATATGTGTCATAGTGTCTCTGGGCTTACATATGTATATTGCAATGTTATTCACTTTAGTTTATGCAACAGTATAGTATTTAGTATATACAGGGTGCTTTGACAACTGTTCAAAATTTCATTTGTAAGATAAAAATGTACCTGGAAAGCCATTGAAAACTGCGGCAAAGAGAACATTCCACGGATGTGCATGGATAACGACAATAGTAAGCAGGGTTTGGAGAAGCACCTAGGCTTCAACTTAATTTTGTACACGTTTTATGTCTACCATCATATTTGGCAGGTACTAAACGAAATCTTATTAATAAAGAGTGGAAGGAAAATATATTAAGCAGAGTAGTGTGACTAAATCAATATGCAGATAGGCAAAAAATTTGTGTTGAAAAAAAGCTTTATAAATTGCGATGGTCTGGAAATTACGCTAATAAGGAACTCTATTCCTTAATAATTAATTGATTAATTTTAAACGTAACAAGGAAACGAGATGTTGTAAGAGCTCGCAACGTTATTACATCAAAGTGGCGTTTGGCAGCGAGCCAAGAAACTTACGCTGGGCTTCCCCTATACTTATCACGGTTTTGCTGATGTTAGTCGAACAGCTACTCCAGTTGATAGCAATAATATCTAACAATAATTATAATTCTTTGCAAACGATATTGTACAGTACTTGACAACATGCCAAACGAATAGGACAGTGGCTCCACAATAAAACCAGTTCAACGAACGCAGTATTGTCAATCGTGTGACGCGGCCACTACGTTAAATATAGTTTTATAGTGGAATAAAATGGGCGAGTTCGCCAATAAATAATTGGAAGGCAGGCGATTGAAGAGCGATGCAAGTTTTAATAAATTATAGAGGCAATAAATTGCGATAACTATCTCCACGGCCCGCGGCCACGTGGCCTGCCCGTGCTCGCCGGCAGTCGTCGATACCGAGCAACAATGTCATGTACCGTGAAGACGTGCATCTATGTATGTATATTGAAATATGGGATATTATTGTCTTCAATAAATTGAAACTGATAGACGCTGTTATGTATATACATATATATCTGTATGAACAAATACAGAATATATTCGGTATGACTTCCCTATGATTTAAAGCAGGAAAACATATCTAAGTTAATTCAATTTGCGTTAATAAGAAAGAAAAGAAATAGTCACAGTTAAAATAATTAATTATAATTGAAAATAAAAAGCTAATGATGAACTAAATAATTGAACTAATAACAATTACCAAAAAAAATTGTACATATAGGTACTCTTAATATCCTCCAATGTAATACACTATCAAAAAACAATAACGTCCACTTTAAAATCCACTTTTAGTACAGATGCTTCTTGGAGGTATATGTAAAGTTGCACGTAAGCACCACTTTGAGGAAAGTAAAACCTGCAGTGATGGTGAGATCGAGCAACCGCTTCTGTTCGCTATCACTGCGTCTATTTATATTGCTAGGAAACAGTTCTAGTAACACAGATTTCCGATGTGCAGAATATGTTCAAAAGTTTCATTTAAAATATTTAAATAAATCACATATACCTTTTTCCATCCATCCACTTAGAAAAACTTCAAACGTGTCGTTACATATGTATGTTAATTATTATGGTGACCTTCGCCTCAAAGGCAAAGCGTTGGCGTAGCATTTCTTGTACGTCCACCGAAACATATGAACCGTGAGTTTAAACCTACACGTGTGACTCTGTTAAAGATGCATCGATGATAAAAAAACGCGCCTCTCACTAACATAGCGTGCACATGTTAACGTTCATTGCGACAGACCTCTGAATATGTACTTTTTAATGATGTTATAAATTAAAATTAAAATAGAGACAGTGTTTAATAATGTGCATTCTTTTGTTTTTTACCCCTTAATCCATGGTGGGATGTATAATACGAATAGAAAGGCGTAAGTATATTAAACTCCTGCTAAGCCCCCTGCAATGCAGACACGATGTTAAATTAAGTTAATTTTTCATATAACTTCTACACACGATATAAACATTATAATGTAAAGTAAAAACTTACGTTACAAATTAACTTATAATTAATAATAATATTTTTTTTTTTTTATTAAAATAAAACTTGTAAACTCCCACACTTCCTTCATTCTTTTCTAACAAATATTATATTTATTTCGTCTTACTAAGGAAACCCATTACAAATCATAATATATGTACATTGCATTATATTTATATGCAAGTAGTTATATTTTACTATTCTTTCGCTTTTTCCTTCCAGTTTTCCAGCAAACACTACCTTTTCACATTAGTCACACTAACGATTCCTATTTTAAGCTACTCAATATGAGTCATCAAAATGGCAGTGCCCAAGGCCGTCCGTCCTACTACTTTTTACTACGGTGTATAGATATACGAAACAACGCAAATAAATAGTGACGAATGAAGTACTCCTAGGCAATATTTAATATCTTCAATACTTTAGGGACGTTTCCAAACACAGCCATCTGATCCCAAAGAGGGCTCGAAAATAGCCTGTATTACGGTAATCGGATAGCTGATGTAAAGCATATTATGTATCATATATCTACATAGATATTAATAACACCCTAACACAGAACATGCACTCATCACGCAAATATTTGCCCTGGCTGGGAATTGAACCCGTGACCTACGACTCGGCAGTCAGGTTCACTGACCACTGAACCAACGGGTCAAACAAATAAGTACATGGTTTAAATTGTAATCATCCTTATTCATTGCGAACGTAACGTGTGAACAAATAAATCTCTGTACATACGTACTTACCGCGTTACGCTCACCGTCGGCCATACATTCCCATGCTCCGTGCCCCCTCCGGTTAATTCACGGAATGTGTTGGCCCTAATAGTTATATTAACAGTGATTCTCGCCCACTCGACGATGTTTCGCCTTTATTGGGGCAATTGTTTGTTGCCCAACCGTCTTCGTATTACGTAAGCGCTACGGGCAGCGCGCGGGCCGTTGCCTCCGGCCAGCTCCTAGGATGCTTCGACTAATTTGCTCACGATAAATAATGATTCATCATCGTTCTCATTGCTGCGTTACTGTTACGTGAATACTGCTTATCAATTATCATTCATTTATTTCTACTGCAGTAATTATTTGCTCACCGTCCGTAATAAATTAACAGTGGTTTTTATAATTTTTATTATAGTAAATAGAATATGGTACAACTGTTTAAGTAACAACATATTTACGACTGAATACACTTATAGTCTTAGTCTGTCGTGAATAAATTATCCCAAGTAATAAGTAGATCTAATATCGCCACTGCAATGCTTACGAATAAAATTTGACAATAAATGTGAGCTGATCTGAAAATCACAATTTCAAATGTTCTTTTAGATACATATAAATAAATAGTCAACTCTAATTTAAAAATAAACTATGACTGCTTTCTCACATTTATATCCATATTTACTTTCAATACGTTCTCCGCTTCGCTTCATATTAAAAACAAACCAAGCCCCGTCAACAGCCGCGAGACACGTGACGTGACAGTGGCGTCAAACAGAAAATTAACCGGCGCAGCTGAGGCATCAAGGAACCGCCGTGGAATACTAAAACGCGCCTCACACCGCTAGTAACTTGAATAGGTGTTAGACAATGGCGCCGGTTCGACAAAAGGCGGTGGCAGAGTTGCCGCGATGCGGGGAAACAATAACCGCGTGCCCGGCCGGCCGCCGACTCAACCAGCCCGCATATTGTATAAAACATGAAAAATAATAAGTCGAGGGCGGAGCGGGAACGTCTTCCTGCTTAACTCCGTTGTTTAAAAACCCCAGACGCGAACGGTCGACGTCTAAACGGCCCGTGTTTGTCTTCTATTATGAAAACGCTCTTCATTGTCAATATTTTTTCCATTGATGCATTTTGCCATTTTGTACTGTTTGTTCTAGTGATAGAATTAAAAATGTCTCTACATTTTGTATATTTGACTAGTCTAGACAGTTGCTTGTTTATTGCACTATTTATTCTATGTATCTTTAATTGAATTGTACTATATATTTTGTTTTCATATACTACATACTGGGAAATTTTTAAAATTCACTGCCTCGTTGGTTGAGTGATTGCAAGCGCGACTACCGATGGGGAGGTCCTGGGTTCAAACACCGGGTCGAATGTTAGTGGATTTGTCTAATTTAAAATTTCTAGTAGTGACTCGGAGTCCGAATCAATGCCTGGTGTATGGGAATAGGCTCACCATCTATTTCCATGGGACGTAAAACGTAACTGGTGAAACGTAGTATTATACTACACCCCGCCGCCTGCCCCTCCGGGGACTATAGGCGTGATGCTACTTTTTATTTACCTTAACTTAAAACACTAAACGTGCATTTAAAATGGAGATTCCGGATCGTTTTAATAGAAAACAAAGTAACTGCCTAATGCCCGAAATAGAAGTAAAGTAATAGGAAAAGATCGAGCATTAAATAAATCCAGAACTGTTTCAAGTGGTTGCTCGCCGGCAGACGGTATCGTCATAGTTTAAGAGCAATCTGAAGTATTCGTTATAAATATAACCACAGTTACAAAATGAAAAAATATTTTACAAAATATATGTGAGCAAATGGAACGCAAATAGCCATCAACAAAAAAAGTTTAAAGCATATTTTACAAATTGTATTTATTATTATTATTTTAATTGACATCTTTGAAATTATGAAGGACAAAAAACATCGTGAAGAAACCTGCATACCAATCTTAACAATAGAAAATTTCTCTAAGGCTTGTGAAGTCTGCCAATCCGCACTTAGCCAGCGTCGCTGACTATGGCCTTAACCCTCTCATTCCGTGAGGAGACCCGTGACCAACAGATGACAAAGGGTCGAAACATAAAACCGTTATCAACAAACCGTCCAAGGCGGCCTGAATATATTACTTAACTAGTCTTCGCATAGATTAACCTTCGTTATATAATTATGTATAGAATATGTAACATCAGAACATATATAGTATCTATTATATCAATCAGAGCATCGAACAACATCCGAGATACATTCAGCGAATGGCCTATTGTTGTTTAACTACACTGTTTACGACATGCCATCGATGGTTAAGTATGAATCGTATTTAAATAATAAAATCTTCTTGAATTTGTATCGCGTTATTAAAAGTAATCAATCATATTAAATTGTTGGCCTACGATGCTCTAAATAGGGATACGACAATACTAATATAATATGCTCAATATTGTTTGATATGCAGAGCAAGTTGGGCAAGGATCAGCGAAATAAATATTAAAGAATTTAAATAAAAACGAATATTAGAAAAAGGACCAATCTATAATGCCTTCTACATTATTATTATTATTACACAACTTAGCGACTACGATGTTCTGAATAGGGATACGTCAATACTAATAACACTCATTATTGTGTGATGTGCAGGGCGAGTTGGGCAACGACTAGCTGCTGTCGTCGGGCGCGCGGAAGTCTGCTATCAATCAACGGCTGGGTAATGGAGCTGTTGGACCCCCGCCACGCCCGCCGGAAGGACCAAATTCAACACCATTATACGACTTTCATCACTAAACAGTATCTCTGTGTAATATTCTAACGCACAGTTCATTGGGGGCGTGTTTATGTTTCTTTATATCTCACTCAATATTCTTATATTTCAAATGAGATTTAGTTAGAGCTTTTTTAAAATAACACATATTACATTAATATGCATTGGTTTTAGAGGTAGTCAATTCATAATTTAACCAACTGATTAAAATGTTAACATAAGTATTTAATTGTTATATAATTTTTCGCATGGACTATCGTTACTACTGAGTAACAATAAATAGAAAAGTAGGTACATACATACATTGTTACATTACATTGTTAAATTTCACAACAGACTAATGTTTGAAGACGTTTAGGGAGTGTTACAAGACACTTGTAGAATGCGGGTAGTTTGAGAACAGTCACAGGGTTTTGGGGAATTAATTAAAACGTTTGAAAGGTCTCGTTTTGAGGGGTCTCGGGCGGCGGTCGCTTCCGGTGCGACGATTACCGGGAAAGCTCCACGTGAGGGCTTTCTGTAGTTTACTGCTGATTACGTATAATATGTTTTGTACATGGGCGTACTTTCCTTAGTATAATTAATACCTACAATATTATGTTTATTACATTATCAAAACAAAATAAAAATAAACTTTTAAGTAGATATAATTCCTGGCGCCAATGTGGAGTGCACCGCATTTCGCGAGGGTGTCTAGGGGAGTGCTTCGCTCTACATCTTGTGCAAATAAAAGCTGTAATAACCTAAATATGAGCCCGGCAGTGAACACTGCGTCGTGTCTAATTTTGTAGATCCCAACTCGGATATGGTTTCACCTGTATATGCAAAAGTTTGTAGAATAGTGCAAAGTAGCAAGCAAACTAATAGATCTTATTATCCTACAACGTTATATACAAAGGATGTGACGAAGCTGATGTTCCGGTCAATAATCCTGTTAATTAATCATTTTAAATTAAAAATGAAAAAAGCAATTTCATATGCATAAAATTGAGTTAACGAGCCGAACGCAGAGCTTCCTCGTATAGCGGCAAAACAAGTCGTACAGTACTTAAAATACGCGCAATTAAAGAGTAGAAATACAGATATGTACCGGTCGATCGCATGCTATCTCGTTCTAAATATCAAACACATGCAGTGTGAGCGAGATACCATGAGAATGGACGTCACGTTTACATCCTTTCTTTAGCGGCCCGTGTTCTACATCTGCTGACTCATGTCTGAAGGTCGCTCCCACTCGATGTCTTGGCCGATAGGCTACTTAGCGGCTGCTTCCGTTACAAGCGTATCTTGTCTCTTTTTTTATTCTATTTCTCACTTTTAGCTCCATAATAAGCGAGACGACTAGGCGACTTATGATTCAATGTTGTTTATTCTTCCGTTTGAGTAAAGGTCACCGCTGACTTTGCAGTCTATGTCATGTATCACGGTTGAGTGCGTCTTAAATTTGTGTGCGTGTCAAACCAAATTCAAATGGATGACCTTTTAAAATTGTAACTAATACTACGTATTGTCGTATACATATATTGACTTCCTTTATTTATTTTGTTTAGTTGCACTAACAAAGTTATATCTAATAAAATTTGTGTAGGGAATGTTACAAAGTACTAACTTAGTGTCACCTCAATTACAGTTGTAAGCTACATGGAATTAGGACAGTGCAATAAATAATAACATATGAGAAAATACAAATCGTTCGGAGAAAAATTAATGAACAGGTAATAAAATTGTGAAATTGAAACATATCAATTAAACAAAATTAGCAGTAGACTTGATTAGAAGTCAACGAGTATCAGCTTTCCATGCGAAGCAATGCAACGCTTGTGAAAATGTACTACTTACGATCATCGCATCAGACTCTATTAAATCTTACACCTGTGAATCAGTTTCGTCTTCCCCTATCTCAATCTTGCTACACTCTTTACAGATCGTCTCTTGGCACGTCACAGCTGCATGTTTCATTTACTAAACCATAACAATCATAACCATTGTTTTTTCAATCTCAAAGTTTACCCTTTCCAACGCCTAATGTTACACTAATGGACAACATGAATATTATTTAGCAAGCTTTATGGTTCCGCAGTACTGACGCGAACGGTCCATAAGTTACGCAACAATAACAATGAATCACTAGAGTATGTATGTAAATACATATCTTTATTTACATACAATATGAATTATGTACCGGCTTACTTATCTGCGTCTCGAGGTTAATTCCATTTGTTTTTCTATTTTGGACCAAAAAAAATAACGCTATTAATACTTTTATCTCTATTATTCTTTCTAGGGGCCGTGTACTGTGTGGCGACAGCCAGTAAAGGAAATGTGATATTGTTTGAATAACTTTTAGTCCGTATTATACATATATTTTACATAACTCAATGGAATCCAATACAAGAATAGTTAATATAATGTTTTCAATATGGCGCTTATTTGGGTATGCCTATTACCAACAATGGACTGAAATAGGCTGATAATGATGACGATACATGATGTAGGTATTATGTATATTATGCCCTATAATAATAGGGCGCCAACTAGCTTCTTGCACGAGGACATTAAGGAGACTCTTGGATATAATCAGTGGAGTACTGTGTTTTGTGGCATACCCTGGAAGAAGCTCACTTTTATGCGTTGTCTTCTCCTCATCTTCTGTTAGCAGAAGCGTTAACGCTAGTGTGATATCAAGATGATTATTACGTAAATTAAAGGACAATTGTATACCCTGCAAGTCTAAAAAGAAGATCAGCGACAAATATAGGAACATCTACGCCAACCGGTATAGGCAGTGGTTGCAGATAACTACTTCATTTTATAACATCAATGTTTAAATATACTGAACGTTTTAATAGCTCAAGTAGCATTAAACTTAATAGCCGCGTAAGATTGATGAACAAAAAAACTCAATTTATCAATTAGATGAGGTCAAATCGTAATATGATTATTCCAGTTTAGAGATCAGCCGGCGTACGCATAAATCATGGTTATACATCACGGTCAAACATCACGGTCATACGTCATAATCATACATCATGATCACACATCACGTAAACCGGTCAACATTCAAAATCGTTCGGTTTCGAATATAACAGTTACGAAAGATTTCAAAAAAACACAGACTAATTATGTTTCGCCAATAATGAGCATACTGTTGTGTAGAGTAGTTAACACAATAAAATTAAATGACCGCTAATTTTAATCATAGAATTAATATACATATGCTTAGGGAAAATACTGTATAACAAATAAAAAATCTATATAACAAATTAAAAAAAATATTAATTTATAATCATCTATTACAAACTCTCATTCCCCGCTACTCGTCACAGAAATATTCGGTGTGAATTGGGATTCGAACCCGCAGCGGTCAAAGTCACGAGCAACTAGACCAACAGACATGTCAATAACTAGAAGTGGATAATAAAAATACAACAAGGCAATTCCATTCAGAGCTATCCATAAATTGCTATTTCGAAAACGCTGATTATACTACGATAATAAAAATCCTATGAGATATACAGAGCAATCATGTTAAGTTCTTTTGTACTATGATAATTCACTATTAAACATTTTCTCAGCTTTATTGCACAATAAAAAAATACCACATTCGGTATTTCATAAATATGTACATGTATTCATAAATAAATTCGTTCTTACCAATGTCTCTAACAATAAGAGACATCTACAGTACATTTTTAACAAGAAAACAATCGAACCAACGAAATTTTTTTGATACCTACATGAATCAGTGCAATGCTTTGATCAGCCCGTTCGCGTTGGTCCACTGGCAGGCACTGCTAAGCCGAGGTTTGTGGGTTGAATTCCCACCCAGGCCAATTATTTGTATGTTGAGCACAATCAATAATACTTCTATACAAGAAGTAGACATGTATTTATACGAATGTATGTAGTTCATCACACAGGCTATATATAATTTCCGATCAGATGGCTTGACCAGAATGTTCGATGTAGTACTATTGCGCATCATTACGAGCTACATTGTATCAATGAGTCGTGCACTTAAAAATAAAATCAGTACTAAAACGGCGAGAGATCAACTCGTCTTTATGTTGATAAACAAGACGGAGGGCGAAATTTATTGCGAGCGGCGTGCACTCGGCGCCGAACGATCCGTAAACAATCCGCGTAACAAACGTAAACGGCATAAACATCCACGGAGCGCGATCGTCTTCGCTCACGGCTAAACATCCATTGTTACGTGTCGCTGGAAACATACCAGAATCTGGAATCTGTGGAATTGCTGGATGATGTAATTTGAACGCGACACCAGCGTCGTCAATGTTCAGTGAATTCTTTGTAGCGCATTCTCTTGTTTCACTTCTTGCAGGAGAAGCTCATCAGATGTGTAAGTGTAGAGATATATGGCAGTCGGTACTCTCTGCCTTCCCCGTAATTCTTGACGCGATGATAAGAAGATATTAACATCAAGTACTCGTTCTTCTTTACGTTGATAACTGCCAATTTTCACTGACATATGCCAGTTTTAAGTATTACTGCTCTAACTCGGTCATATAAGTGTATCATAGGTTTTCCCATCAGCATATTCAAATTTGTATTCATACCATCATTCTTGAACTTAAGACATACATTAATCTTAAATTATTCTTATGTACATCTTCACGTCATATTGCTTGCGTGTTAGATGGTAGGCAGACAGCATCAAGGCCAAATACCATTACAGACCTCACGTGTTTCGTGTACATAATATTAATTATACTCTCATTAAGTGAAGAAATTAAACAACATTAATAGTAAAAATCTAGAAACGGGATAACATGTAACTACATATATATAACAACTAGAAACTAAGTAACGAAACATACAAACACACACAAATAAACTGATGATTCAGCTCCGTTTCACGAATGTCTATTACATACATACTATGTACGAGTAACATCACGTACTGATCGTGTTACATTAGCGCACCGTAAATAAAACAGTACTAGAACATATTCGGAGGTGGTGGTACCGTTTTAAAAGAATTGTTCTCATCCTGCGCGCACCCAATCACGCCGCCCGGTGGACCGCAACCGCACGTGGGGTCAGGGTTGCCAGATTTAACTATGTGATTTGTTTGTTCGCTTCGCATCTCATTGTAATAACTGGCAACTCTTTGTTAAAATCTTTATTTAAATATAATTGTGCCAATAATTCTTCGCCCGCAGCTACAGTTCAAAATATAGTTTTTGTTTCCACGATCATAGTTGCTCATAATATACTGAACTTTGAAAATCGAAATATTTCGGTTATTCTTCAGTCGCTTTAGCATAAATTTCTATTCGATTCATAGCCTAAGTAACATAGACAAAAACACAGGAAACTATTTCAATATTAATAATATAATTTCACAGCATTGTTCACTAAAATTAAAATTTAAAAAAAAAGTAGCATCACGCCTGTAATCCCAGAAGAGTAGAAATGCAAAGGAGAGTAGAAATTTCAAATTATTCACTAAAATTTATTTACCCCACATACAGATACACAGATTTTTATTAGATATACAGGTTTATAACATAAGTGCAGATAAATGTTCAGCAATGTTTAATTTGAATATAAACAAAATTTTATAAAGCCTCGACCCATGTGATTGTGACGTGTGCACTTAAAGATTGATTATAGCGATTTGACTTTGATCGATAGCATGGATGGCCTTGTCATTAGTGAGGCGCTGGGCAGGGAGGACCATTAGTATTAATGAAAGTGAGATGATTGTCCGGTTCATTAATACTCATAGTTCGATGATGAATATCGATAATGATTTTCTTATTATATATATACGAGTACATATATTTCTTTCTCTTTGACGTGTTTTTGGTCTTATAGTTTTTTCGGATGCCTAATACATAGGCTTATAGAAATGTTTATTTGTTTTACAGATATCATCATGATTATGACTCCAGTGGCTCGTGGTCTGGATTTGTGCCCGATTGCAATAGGATCATCACCTATTCCATGATGGGACAGAAACGTAACTGCTGACAAGTGGGAGTGTACTATTCTCTTCTGTCTACATCTTCGGAGATTACAGTCGTGAAACATCACGACGTAACGACGTTTATCACCGAAGCTAGCAATGTGACTGATAAGGGTCGTGGGGCTGGGTCGAACGCCGAACGACTCCTCATCGATGACTCAGCTGGCACACTGACAGGACACACCGAATACGATAAGATACGAGTTGCGTAACATCCAACAGGAAGCCTCGTGTTCTATAAATAGAATTAAAGATATGTTCAGAACTATGTATATTTGTGTTAGTCTCTCTATATAATAGAATTAAGTTTTGTCCATAGATTTTGACTTGAATGGTATCTTCATTGACTTAGCCGGATAGCTTGATTTAACACTTATAAGTTGGAATGCAAACACTTCGGTGTATTATTTGAAAAAACTAATTGGGTATACTAAAAATTAGGAAACCATGAAATTTAATGGAATATTTTTGGATAATAAATTTAATGATAGCCACCCAACCGGGAAATTATTTTAATCGCAATGAAACTCAATGCAATTAGTGCAATAGAAAGCCGCGAGCCACACTGCTCCAAATCATACAACTTCTAAGAAAGTTCTAGAGTGCCTATTTCGATTGTACCGTTGACATGACAGTTTATTCTCGGAACTATGTACACGTTGTTACGTTTACGGTGGGCGGTGCTATTTATGGATGCACAAATAAAAATGGACGGTAAGATGTCGCGCAATATACATCGAAACTCCAAAACGAACTTCGCACATTTCCACTGAACCTGTGTCATTGGCTTATAAATGCATAATGTAATCTGTAAATACACCGCGAGAAATAATGTTTCATATTTTTTCCTAATAATAATAGCTTCAAAAATATATATTGGAAAAAAAAAAACAAATATATGTTTTTTCCCACAATTTATCATCCAAATATAAAATTTCATCAAAAACTGCTCAAAGGCTTTATTAACGTGAACACGTAATAGACTGTACTTTCACATCTATGATATTAGCATGACCTATTGCATCATGAAAACAAGCGCTATCGTGATTTATCGTATAACATCATTTTTGGAAAGAAACGTGTTGCTACAATATTTTATAAGGAAACGTAGCTCGCCCCCTGCCGAGTCCATTAGCAACATTATTCACAGCCGCACAGGAGAAGCATTACATTTGCATGAAATACAGCTCTCTAATTCAATCTTAGCGGTAAATAAATAAACATATCCTGTAATAGAATTACTGAAACGGGAAAATACAACACTATTTCCTCATGCATATGAAAAAAACAATAATGTACAACAATCCTTATTATGTGGTTATAAGGTAAACTGTTTCCAATAATAATGGAAATACATTCTACCGACAGTATTATTCATAGTACAATATCCTAGAACCTTTAGAACTAATTTGTTTCTAGCAGAGCAAAGATGGTATACAATACGTATCTGCCTCTTCTCGAGATATCGTACAATCACGGATACAATGATAAATTTACAGAGCGGTGTAACTAGAATAAAGGTACTAAATGATGTCTCGCTTATAGAACAGGATGAGTCGAGTCGGACAAATAAATGCAAAAGACTCTTTCAAACGGCGAACGGAAGTGAGCGCGCAGCTGAAAGAGATCTCTTTGCGAGTGCAGTGGCTCCTGTCAGTTTATGGGCTACAAAAGAAATCCTCTCTTCGAGAGCGTAACGAAATATAATAAAATATGAAATCTGAAACAAACTTTTTCATCGTAATAGAAAGAGATTGTAGTCTAAACTAAATTGGTAAAACCGGGAGTCCACTAAACTAAGTCTTAAGTAATGCATATTGGTTTGCAGGAATAATAACTGTCTTATTGAACTGATAGGAGATACTAAAAATTTATTCCAAATGCTTTATGCAATACACAAATGTTAAGAGGCAAACCTCAAGATATCGAACGAAGTACAGGAAACCCTCTCACGGCTCGTTAACGAACTGTCAGACCACTTCGTTATCTTAACACTTGCATATATTTCATATCCATGATTTAAATTTCAAACGCATTAATTTCAATAACAACAATCTACAGCTTAAATTTACTACACCTTTTAAATATTACTCTCCTACATTGTCCCTAAAAACACAACATTAAAGAAGAGGCAACCACAATAAATCTTATAATTTGTTCATCAAGTCAATATTGAGGCGTCTCATTTGCCTAAACGAGCGCTCCCACTGAACGCCTTCTGTTTATTTAGCTGTCCCGTAATCCTTGAGGTCTCCCTTGCCCTTTCCGGCGCCAATCGATGGAGCCATTTTCCTCAAAGGACCATTAACCTCTCGGGAGATTTAAACACTTCTCCACGTAAACTCCACATTAGAGGATACTACTTATAACGAAAGTCCTCTGTTCTCGCGTTTGATGTTTTGTTTATTTACACTCCGTTTAATCATTGCTTCGTTATGAGTTCATAATGTAAGATCATAAACGCTAGTTGCTTTGTGCTTTGATAATAATGTTAATGGATTTAACGGGGCACTTAGTACTCTGCTGTACAACAAATACATCAAATTTATTGACTGTTACGTGGAATAAATTATTTGCTCAGTTACTACATACAAGATAACAGTCTCCTAGTCATTTATCACTAACTATTATCATCTTGGTTGTATTTAGAAATAGTTACTATGTTTTAATCAATTCACGATTTCGTTCTCGCATAACGTCACGTACGTTCGAATTTGGTTGTAACAAAACTACTACGAGCTGGTCACGTGAGCTGCAGGTCGCTACGTGCTCTTTAATTAGTAACATATTTTGTTTTATTATCGCACACTTACCTTGTACTTTATCTCTGTGCTGTTATCTCATTGTATCGCGCTGATAACAGTGATCCTAATTTAATATCGCATTTTTATAAGATCGTTACGTTAAAGAAATTCACACGCACGTTCTTAATTATTTATTGCTGACCTTGCATCGCATATGACTTGCAAGAATACGAACTCGGAACCTTGATATATTACACTTCGTATATAATAAATAAAAATTAAAGTTGTGGCGTCTCATTTGAACAATTATTTGAATTTCAACTTAGCAGCCTCATAAATCGTATATAAACATAACGAAACATCGCGCACATTTTTCACGAAGATATAGGCAGAAGAGTACAGTACGCTCATGTTTCACCAGTCATTTTTGCGTCCCACTAAAGAATAAAAGGTGAGCCACCACTAGGAATTTCAAGGTAGAAAACTCAACAGCACCCGACCCGGGGATCGAACCTAGAACCTGTCGATCAGCACTCGCGCTTGCAATCACTAGTGGCCCTTTCAGTTAGTAGCGACTTGGGACTAACTTAAAATAAAATCCTTCGTTCTCCTAAATTTCTTTAAGTACTATATAATTTCTCAGAGAATATAACGTGCGAAGGCGATATAAAGTTTAAACGATGTGGTGTCAGTGTATCAACTGTGTTTCCGTCCTCTAGAAGAGACGAGCGAGCGTCAAGTTGCGGGTAGCGAGCCACAAAGGTTTTCAAACGTCTTATCCCCGGCGCTCGCCTTTTGAACCTACCCCCGTCTTAACGTCTGCGGTAATAGTCTTGTTTGTTTGTAGCTTATTAAACATTTTAAATAAGTATATATTCTTTTTTCAAAATTATCAAGACAGCACGTTTAAATTGTGATTTAGAATATACATACAGTTTCGGGATTTTCAGTTGACATGGTTATTCTTCAAAATTAGTAAACCACCACATTTAAATGACGTCACAGGAAAACAGTTTGCTATTTTTCATTTAATATGATTATGAATATCTATTGTCTTGTCCTAATATCAGAATGGTTAAGTATGAAGGTATATATATGTATGTGACTAAACCTTTACGAACTCATTTGTATTCATAGTAGATGACGGTCTCTTATTTAAAAAGACTCCAGAACGAGAACCCTCTATTCAATTAATACTTTGGGAATAATTTATCACAGGGACAATAATGGTCTATGTACATTTGTAATTCCATTTGCTCCCTTTTGTTTATAGAGAAAAAAGAGCCCTTACACTAATGGATTTTAATTTTCTTTTCTCGATAAATAAAAAAAAACGGTAACAAAAGACATCTTGGTTCCGTGGAAAATAAATTATATATTTATCACAAAGGGAACACGGACTTTCTTTGAATACGACGAGCGATTTTAATTTCACGTTGAAATAAGATTTCATCAAGAATCATAAAATTAGATGCTGAATATTAAAAAAAACGCTTATAACTATTTATATCATTCGTTACAGACGTAATAATTACTGTATAAACATACAGGTGTAGACGAAATCTCAAAATAACTATTCTAAAAGAACATCCGAATGAATTATGCATATAAGTCGTGTTACATATATCCACGCCTCGTGCTCGTACAACAAAGGCTTCAGAAGTCCATGGAAATATACTATATTTAAAATAATATTATTATATTAACGGCGTGCTGTTGCTCGGGGCGCGTCACAAAAGGTTACTGTGACAATACACATTATACATATGTAATAATAGACACGATTTTCAATAATATTGCTGCGTCGAGTCTTTTATAACCTACACTAACAATCAACATCATGATACTATAGCTGTATGAACAAGAGCTTTGCGATATTAGTAGGTTTTGTTATGTGTAAATACAAAATAGGTAGGTATGTCAAAATATTCTTTTAACTATTATTATTATACAAGAACGCCAGGTCTCTATGGGGTAGGCAGAGAGCACCGAGTGCTAAATTATTTTATCTTTACGGACCTGAGATGATCTCTCAGAGATACATAGTGAATTATTATTAAAAATGCAATGGAAACGTAAAAGCGTTCAAAATGCACTACTGCCACAGTCTATATATGCTTATGATTTAAACTAGACCGGCTTACGATTTAATTCGATCTATTATAAGGATTTCAGTTCCTATATATGTACAAACAGACTTGCTGTAGATAATGTACCTACGCGTCGATCACAACAGGAAAAGATCATAGTCCAGCGACGGATATAAAAAGGGTCTACAGTCGACAAATTACGAGGAGATGGATCTATTATTAAGATTCTAGTTCCTGTATAAAAACAGACTTGCGGCGAAGAATGCCGAAGTGGTCATTACAGCAGAAGAAGACCATTGTCTGTCCAGCAATGGACATAACGAGGCAACACATTATCAGTGAGAAACAAAGCAATGAATACAGGTGATGTACAGGCGGCAGATAGCCAGTGAGAAACAAGACGAAAACCCGTTCAGAATCGTGGGCGTATTAGAAATTTTTCATATTATGTATGTATGTAAGGCGCACGCGACCGGCCCGCCCACGGAACGATCACTATCGGAGATAACACGTTTCGTACGTAATATTTCAGTTCGCATACAACCCGTTCGCTCAGCGCCACGCTATAAATTACTTAGGTATCTAGACTCCTGATAAGTGTATCAATGTAAACCGGAGTAGCTACCTACTTCGTTGTCTCGTTTTAAAGTTACGCTGTCTATTTTGATACGGCAGAGAAAATTTTTGTATGAAGAAGTAGATGTATGTATGTGGTAGTAGTATCTCAAGTCTGTGAAGGTTGAGATATTTGGCACTCGGTGCTCTGTGTCTATACCCGTAAGGGATCTGGCTCTATGATATAACAATAATATAATAATCATCAGAAATAATAACAATAAGGGATCATTTCTTTCAGTTGTTTCGGAATTAATTAATTAATTAAATATTTAATTAATTAAATACCTAAGTGTAAAACAAGTGGTTATCGATTAATTCATTAAAACGAATAATAATGTTTTTTTTTCCAATTATCCGTAAAATTTTCGTCACGCTTACTAAATCATAAGAAACTAGTGTAAATCGCTTTTCATATAGCATTTTTTCAGCTTATTACTTGAGTTCTTCAACATACCGGATTGGATCTTTACGACTTCCTTGTTTTTTAATTTTATTGCTCTCGATCGAGTCCTGAGCCGGTTGGGTTTATTAGCTAGACTATGACGTTTAATTTTATCGCGGCTCGTTAGAACTTAGCAGGGATAAACTCGCTTTTGCAATTGTCATGTCTAGAAAAAGTATTAATGTATAGGATATTGGCGATTTATTTAACAAAATAAATAAATAAAATATGCTCACCGCCTATTTCATTGTGGGATTTAAACGTAACTGGTGAAACGTGTACTACACCTCTGTGCTTACCCCTTCGAGGATTACACGTGTAATGTTACTTTAAACAAAATAAATACATTTGAATTAACATTCGCTTGCGCGCAGCGACCCGTACGGTGGGCACGCGGCCAGCGCCAGGTCCCAGTGGAAATCACCTAAACAGCGAGATGTCTGTGACGAAATTTCGCAATCTCCCTAAATAATGCCGACATTGCACATTTCATTCATACACTAGCGGGCGCTACGTTCAATTATTATGTTCGTGTCCAGAGAACGTTGAATTGTTTCAACAATAATAAATGTTGCCCATTTTAATATAATAGAATCTCTACTGGTATTCATAACTTACAGCTTATAATTCTATGAGGGAGATGGAGCTTAAATAAAGGAACTAGATAATCCTTAAATCTTTCTATCTACTTACAAAAAACTGTATATCTAGACACTACATAAATTACACTAACACCATGTTCCTCTCCTAAAGACATTTTTTTTTATTCTAATTCTACCATTTTATCTCTCAACTAACCTGAATGATATGTTTACAAACCTTTAAAAAACTCAACGTTGATAGAAATTAAGATTAAAATGAAAGGATTTCATGTGTTTCAACAACAAGGACCAAAACGTGTTTAAAGACAGACTTGCGAATATTAATGCCTCTGTACCTATTGCTCTGATTTTAATCAAAGTAAATTAGTATTATTTAACACACCTATAAACAAACTTAGGCAACATTTATGAAAGTCTTTAAATTTGAAAAGCAAATTATCGTCTTTACCGAATAAATATTTAAAACAGCAACTACGTCAATATTACGGCTTATTGTTTGCGTGGGCGCACGTTTATCGCTCGTATTAAACAAACATGCATACTCAACATATTCTTAAATGTCTTTAATGAGTGCATCGAGAGCAAGATTTATTTTGGGATCTTTAACGAAAATAAAACGTTTATTATTACTTATTTTATTTTTGAGTTTATTCCACTTGTATATATACATACATATGTATATACATTTGTATACACATTTAAATAGAAATACATTTATTAAGAAGTGAACACCAAATCTCACAAATCTCTCTCCTTGCATACCTGACATTCTTATTCGACATTTGTTACTCTCTTCTATCTTTGCACACAGTATATGTATATAAAACAAAAATAGGTGTTGGTATGCGTGAAATCTATTAACTCCAATATCTAGTGACTGACCACTATGAAAGTTGGCAAAATATTGATGTTCTTATATGAAGAAAGTTTTAATGTACTTTCTCGTATCTGACCGCTCGGTGGCGTGATAGTGCTTAAATATTTATAAGCGTTGAACCAAATATAAAATTAATATTAGATTATATATGGTATTTCTTTGATTATTTATCAAATCAATGACAAAATTGATAACTAGGCATCATCAATAATTGCATAATTACTTATTAAGTGATTGGTTTGTCATCATCATCATCGTCAGTCTGTCCGTCCGGTCCTGCGCCTTCCCGCTGTCTGCTTCAGGTCGTCAGACCGTCTGGTAGGAGGGCGACCTACGTTCCTTTTACCGAGACGGTAATCCCGGTTTGCATTAGTAATAAATATAACTGATCACGTTTCTTCTGTGACAGGAATCGTTCTATGTACATAGTTGTTTTACTAATTATAAATACTCACACAATCTGCCGAAGCTGAGGGACAAACGCTTCCTGAGCTTTTGCATTTTGCTCATGGCGCCACCCCTTTTTTCTCTCATTGTCACGCCTGTGGACAAAGAAAGGAAAATCAATCAGTGGAATGAAATTTTTATCATATCATATATAGGTTTTGTAATAATTTACATACATATATAGGTAGGTACATGTCATCAAGTCGGGTCTCAAGGAGGTTAGACTGAGAGCCTGGAATGCCAAAATATCTTCTCCATGGAGACCTGCCGTAGGTACTTCGTCCACATTTAACTGTTTTAAATTGCCTATTTTAAATTGATACCAATAACAATGATTTAACAAGTTACGAAATAAATTTAAAATCTCTACAGGCTTAATATTTTCAACGCACTTAAATAATGAAACAGCTACTTTTATCGGGCATATCATAAACCAAGCGGGCTGCGTATTAATATTTTAACACCGATAAATTAAAATAATCCTTAAAAATGCGATATCATATTTTAAAAAAAACGGCAGGGATATCTGCGCAACGAAAAGATTATACAAGCAGCTTACAATGATAGCTTAGCTACTAAAAATAATGACTTGACATTTAATATTGTGAAGACGATGACTTTAAATTTTTTCAATGTAGGTACTGCTTGTTTCCGCTTAAGAAACCATTACTCAAAGGTTAGATTAGATTAGGTAGTTCATATTCGTCTAAAGTTGAGATTGTTGCAAAAAGATTTGAATGCAACTAACATTGAGATACAATGAGGCTTAAAATTAAATCTGAACCTATTTATTTTGGCCACAATTTATATTGTATAAACTACCAAAACACACACGTATCTGATCAAACACGTCCCATTTGTATACAGCAAAGCTAAACAACACCAATTTAATATATTCTTTCCACTTTCCTACACTAATACATTTTTTATTTTATATAATAATAGTACACATAAAAATTTAGATGTCTAGAAATGTTTACTTCAACATAAATACAAATCGAGGAATCAAACAACTGAATAAGCAACTGGCGACATTCAGATATGTCGGCAACGTCTTATAAAATGCAGTAGTGTTGCCAACTGAAATGGATATTCTAACGCTAAATAAACCATGCTATCTGTCTAGTCTACGCGGGCTCTATCGTATCATCAGTTACAGTTAACATACATTTGTGAATAATCGCCAAGCGCGCCGTAACCTCGTAGCTGCTAGTCTATTACATTACGTACGACTATTAAATATGTATAATTAAATAGTTCCACACGCGAAAACCTAGCCGACCGTTATGCGAAATCGATTATGTTACATGCTTAGGTAACAAATAAAATTGTACATTATTTAAGAAGTAATGATGATATAGAAGAACCACGTAAGGTCTGTAAGGATAAAAATATTTGGGGGCTCGGTGCTCTACGCCTACCACATATATGAATTGGCGTGTTAAAAAAATAATAATGTATTGCCAAATTATTTAAACCCAAAGTCTATATTTCTTTACATAAACATCATCGATACCAAATTTCACCGGCCACTTTGTGTCCAAATCTAATCTTAAAAATGGTGACAAAAATGGGTACAAAAATGTCTCATCACGTATTTATATAAATTAGATTCTGTTTCTTTAAGTTATATAATGAAATTGAATTTAACGATTAACACACAGTGTCACTAATTAGTTCTACGTATGTACCTACTTCAAGTAATTACTTGCGGCAAGGGCGGCAATTTTCGTTTTTGTACTTACGCTCTAATTGCTCGGGTGGGCTGAGTAAGGGTTAGTTATTTAAGCATTAATTGTCATGCTCTATTTAATTAATTACCCTTTACCACTATCTCGAACAACGTCAACAACACGCGCACACTGAGCCAATGTCACGAACACAACGTGAAATTTACAACTCCAGGTCATGCCCGGCTCCTCACTTATGCCCTAGTTATCGCTGGCTCCGTCGCAAATTAACACCGAGATACTTACTCCCTAAATCTGGCATCACCGTTGCGGAATTATTAAACCACACCTAACCGCTTAGCGATGTACGGACCACGCGAAAGAACAAATGCGATGTTACGCCTGTAATCCTCGAAGAGGTAGGCAGTAGTGAAGTAGGCTCCGGCGTTTCACCACTTACATCAGTTTCACCAGACCCTATTGCGTAACAAGAATAATGTCGGATTTTCCTACAATCCATTTATTCTGTTTTAAAAATAGCACCAAAATTACAAATTAATACATAGGTACATTACCCTAATAAGGCGATCGGAGTAATAACGGTGCCAAACAAGTAAGCGCTACCCTACAACTAACTAAAACTATATGTATGACAGTATGATAGCATTAGTCTGCTTCGAACAAATATTATAATTTAGGCAAGTGCTATTTTTATGACCCACAATGGTAATATAACAAACTCGTACTACAAACAAAACCTTATTAACAATTTGACATTATTACAATGTCATTGACAAGCTTAATATAAACACAAAGAATAATTAATGAGAGATAACAATCGCCATAGTGAATAAAAAATGAAAGACGTAAGAGTAACTTAGTCTATGCCGTTGACAAACTCATCAATGACAACTGACACAATGATAAAATAAATTAATGATGCACTTAAGTAATTATATAACATTGGAAATTTTATTAACTTTTTTGTTATAGTGACGATTATTAAAAAAGCATGTCTAACTAACTCTTGTCGAAAACTCTTTAAGTTTCTGGACACTGATTCCTTGTCATGAGAGTATATTCTATCCATATATATGTAAATATATCTTACGGCCTGTTTTTATGTTTTTATTTTCGCATTAAAAACCTCCACGCGAGAGGTTCGCTGCGCAGGCCCGTCATAAATCCCCAGTGAGATATGGCGCCAGTCGTAAATTAGCAGCTGTGATTTCTCAGGAAAGGTCCACGATTCGCGCAGAACCGAGAAATGACCGGAAGAAGGTTCGCCGGCGCGGTGGACGCAACGCAGGGCGTGCGAGCGTGATTTATAAAAGTCACTCGGATAAAACTCGAGGTCACAAATACCGGATTTGTACTGAAACGGCCACATACATCACGGTCTTATCTATTGTTCTTTCCGCCTACCTATGTATGTTACGCAGTTACCAATTGTTTGACTCTCGAATTTAGTACAGCGAGATACAATAACAATAGAGAATTTATAAAAAATAGAGGCCTATGGAAAATTATTATTATTGTAAAATACAAGGTAGAGATGTATAATTTCTTTTTTCAAATCCAATTCAAATAAAACGTAAACGAATTCAAAACGTATATATACACAATATTGGCAACTGTACGAACAAATCATATACTTTAATCTTGATTAAAATAGACATACTTTTGAACAACGTAATTAGAGTATAGAAAGCCGATTACACTGAAAATTCCTTACAAGTTTTATTGTATCAAGTACTTTATTCGGTCGTATACACTTCACTATCAAACATACAAATGTTACCTATAGTACATATACGTATCATATTTAACCTTCTAAGCTACTTCCACATAACACTTAGCATTTTTTATTTAATATAGACCAGCACTTGATTACAACCTTGCCTGATGAAACGCAAAGGTGTGGCCTATGATGTAGCAAGACCGCTTACTATCTATTTACCTTTTCTACCACAATTCTTTAATAGCAATTCTTCTACAATTAATATATATACGAGCACCGGAGTTATAATCGATAGCATTAGCGAGCACGGCACCGGCTGATCGCGTGAGCGCGAATTCCACGTTCTAATTACACCGGCTTTTTCTCCGGGGAACTACGAATCGTGTAATATCAACAGAAATTAATCGTGTGTTTACTTGCCCGACCGACCATCCAGGATTACGCTAAGCACTAGTGTTTATTTACGTACCGTTGTCGTGTGGACTTAGTGCTAATTTATGTGCGAATAACGTACATACGCTCGATTTACTAAACTGTATACAAAGTATTTTAAGAGGATTATATTTTTTAATATTTTCTGAGGATAGTACCTACTTTTTTGTATCGCCTCTCTTTACACACTTAAAAACCAGTAGAAAATGCAACTTAACATTCATACCGTCATTTATACTTAGAAGTGTTTACATTTCATAAACTTTAAATATTTATACTTCATTTTCTGCGTCACATCGCTATTGAAATTCCCTAAAAAGATTCTTGTAAGGCTAAGTTAGAAAAACTAACACGTATCATGTAAACGTGCATCATGTCACGTCACAGCCACATACAAACTAACAACATAACTATATCAACAGTATAATAAAACAACAACAAGTCTTAAAAACACTTTAAAAATATACGACGTTGAGTCGAAAGTGCCGTGACCAAAACAAAAAAAATAGATACATATCAAATATTTCATTAAGAACCATTTTCAAAAAGAGGCGTGTATGTGTCTCTTCCACGAGTTGTGTGACGAACCAACGAACATTTAAACAACGCTAACGGTTTAGTCTAGGAACATTTTAACGGATACAGCCACGCCGTTATAATGGAACATGAGAAGAACGGAAATAATAGGTTCCTTCCTATTTTCCTTCCGTTATTAGAAACACGTCTTAAAGTAATCATTAGATGCCACTTCAGCGTTAAACGCCTACGAGATATCTGTAACCGCGAATTAAATATATTTTTTATTATCCTTTTTTTTATTATGAATAATTAATTGGTAGACCTAATAAAAATGAACGTACAAATAAAAATACGTAACATCAAGCTTATAATCCTTGAAGGCGAAGGCAGAGGAGTGTACTACACTCCCACATTTCACCAGTTTCCATCTTTTAAGTCCCATGGAATAGGTGCTGATTGGTATAGCTAATGGTAAACGTGGCAACATGACAATAGCTGGCGATGACTCACATTTCCAACACAGTTAAACATCGGTTTATAACAACACGATATTTTAAAAATACTTGTGTTTTTACAAAAATACCGCGAGACTCTTAAAATTGATTTGAAAAATAAACAGTTCAGGGGTTTCGTTATGCAAACTGTGAAAATTGAAAGGCGACGTGGATTTATCGACCGACAACAATCTGACGTCAAATATTTGTACGCAACCATTAAGGTCGTGGCAGACGACGCTATAATATATATTAATATTCTGTGCTAAGGCAGATGGTAGCGGCTGGACTAGTTCTGCAGAGGATCAGGTGTAGTGGCACACCTTGGGAAAGGCCCATGTCCAGCAGTGGAACCGTAAAAGCTGACATGATGATGATACTGTGCCTGTGCCTATATGCCTATATTAGGACACGTCGGCGCTTTCCATCAGGCGGGATCGCGGCTAAACGCTAGCCGGAATAATGATGAAATAATGTTTATTTTATAGCAGACTACCGTACACGGTAACTATACCGTAATATATATCTTTACAGCATTTACTGCGTTTTAATATATCTTGCTATACCGAGATATATCTTGTTATATCTTTTCACTTATTTTAAAGAATAAACAAAGAAATATATAAAGCTGATGTGATCAGTCGAGTGTAACTATAGAAAATATATGATAATATGCCTCGCTATATATACATATAGTTCAGTCTACGATGACCTTTACGCTGTTCGGACGGAATATTCGTGTAGCGACAAAATGGCCCTTTGAGCGTGTTTTCGTTACGTTGGGTAAAGTTACAAAGGCTGTTGATGATATTCGAAAATCCTTGCAGTGCGCTCGCCACGAAAATTGTTCTTTGTGTACACATTTCTATAGATAAGTACATCGATTGGATGAAATCTGATGGCAAATATTTGTGTCCAACGTTGTCTCAACAGGCTAATCATGATATCGATAACGGAATCGTTTGAGCGCGTTATCAAAAATTCTGATTGAGTTATTGCGAAATATGATTATCAAAATTCACATTTTCATAACTGCTCTGCATAATGAACAGTGAAGCTGACAAATATAATGTCCTACTTCCAGTTGTAAAAAAGGACGTAATATTCTTCTTCGCAATTAATCATCTAGAAATGTATACCTACATATATTCTGCGTCAGCTCAATACCAGGAAACGTTTTGATTAGCATGTTTTCGTCTCTACGTATAAATCTAAGAAACAGGTAAATTATTCAATATTCTAAACTACATAGCATAATAGTCGAGAATAAAATCGTTATTTTAAAACAATATAGGAAAAGACTAATTATTTTTAAGTTAACAAAGTAAGCAAACAAAAAACTAAAAAGGCAAACATGAAATTTTCCAAGACAGTACAAGCAGCAATCTCATTAATAATTTAATACAATTGAAATCCCAATTAGAGCAGTATCGAGATCCAGTATCCAGTACACAATATAAATTGTTATTAGAATGAATAATCTATGCGTAATTTCAAGTGCAAATTGCAGACATTGGAAAATTGCAAAAATACTGTATGAATAGCGCTTATGCTAATTGTGTTGTTGTAGGTGTGCATTAGCCGTGTTTGCCGCAACGCTGAGAAAATAAATACAAAACAAACACGCCACCTAGCGGTACATTCAATTTAACAGTGGGAGAAATTCAATTTCCTTACTCCCCATTACAATGCAGAATACAGTCATTTTAAAAAGAAAAAAAACCATATAAGTGTGTAATATGCAGTCTTGAGAAAGTGTCAAACACAAATATTAATTTAAACGAATGGGTTGTTCGAAAGTGTTATATTTAGATGCATACGATTTGGAACTAAGCAAAATAATGAAGGCTTAAATCAATAAAATAATAAAAGGGCAAAAAATATCCCAACTTCAATTATGCACAACTTCAAGGTTAACTATGCTATACTAAAAGGCATTTAAAAAAAACACCATTACGTACATAACACATCTGCATGTATATACACTATTATCATTATTGCGCCGTCACGCCTGATCCCTAACGTGGTAAGCACTGAGTACCAAATAACTCTATCCTTGCAGATCCGACAAGCATTAACACATACAGCATTGATTTTAAAATGGATCTCTTTCACACAATCCAACATTAAAACCAATACAGGTGTAACATAAC
>DWME01000506.1:0-32855 GCA_018244795.1 Parelbella ahira ahira
GTCTGGAATTGTGCCCGGTGTATGGCAATAGACTCACCACCTATTCCATGGGACTTAAACGTAACTGGTGAAACGTGGAAGTGTACTAAACCCAGGACCCCCAGAATAAGAAACTGAATTTTAACCCACTAGGCTTTTACTGCTTATATATTACAAAGTCCTTTGAAAATAAATGTATAGCAACGAAAAAACCCCATTAGTATTGACGAGAGTCTATCTGTTCCAATAGGACTCGCCAATATGTGTTCAGATCGCGGTTCACGTAAGTCGATAAGTCGTAGATTATCAACTGTGCGATTCAGCTTTTCGCAATTCATATTGCATTGAAATCCTGGCTTTTTAAAATTGAAAATGGGTACAGATATGCTACAATATAGGTAGGATTTCTTTAGCTGGTTTTTTGGTTTATATTAGTTATTGCGCTGAAGGTGTTGGGTCAATTCCTGCTCAGAATAAACATTGGTATGTTAAGCTTTAATGGTTGTTAGGTCTGAATATAAAATCATAATTGGCCCGTTGGTTTCGTGGTTTTTTGATATTACCGTTGAGCCAAGGACGTGGGCTTGATTCCCATCTCTGATTAATATTTGGGTAAAAAGCAAAAGTGACTGTTTACTGTCTGGATGTAAAAAGTAACTATATAAGAGTATGGTTATCACAGCATAGGCTCTGTCTAGTCCGGGCGAAGATGCCTGTTAGTTGTTCTAAAACATTACAATTACTATTCTCATTCAACTTAAAGTATTGACCATCTAAAGTCGTTCTAGCGGATGTCAATAATATTGTTTCAAAGCTGAAAGATAATTCAAATAAAATTAAGATATAATTAGCATAGAAATAAACACGAGTATTTTAAAGGTCTATAGGAATACATACAATTGGCACTCGGTGCTTTCAACCCACCCCGTAACGGACTAGGATTGATAACATAACAATTAGTCATTTCAAAATGGTGTTTTAACATAATATAGGCATTTTAGATTCTGATACAAAAAACGTAAATAAAAACCATATATACACTCCCTATTAAGACTATTAAAGCGAACTGAGTCTATATATACAGTTAAAAGCGCAATCTGTTTGTCTGTGTGCACGCGAAAGCTCTTTGACTGGACGCCGTCTGATACCCCGGGGGACTGATCCCTTAGGGGGACGCATCCACTGACGGACGCATGAAAGGTGGCCTCTTTGCGTTTCATAATTTACATATTCTCAACTCATATGTGGTAGGAAAGTCAGTTTTAATGCTGTGGTATTCAAGTATTCTGTTTAAAGTATTGAAGCATAATTTCGGATTGGAAAAGTAGGACGGGTATAACAGCTTAAAACTCAGCTTAAAATATAATAATAGATGGTTGATCGAACGAATAAATGAACGAGTGAATGAATGAACGGACGAACGAACGAATGAATGAATGTATGATGAACGAACGAGTGAATGAGCAAACGAATGAATGATGAACGAATGATACATCTTTCTATCTTCGACCCAATAATAGTCTGAATAACCGTCCTATATATCAGCTGAATGGTTCAAAAGACTGTATAAATCATCATTCAGTCTATTAAATCGAAACTTCGTAACTAAGTTCAGCTGGTTTTGTTAATTTGAATAACTTACGATTCCTGAGTCTTGTTTAAATACGTGGTAATGTAATCAAGTAATTTTACACGTCAAGTACAGCTAGTGTTGCGATTTCCTGGTCATTAATGATCGATACAAAAATTCGCATGTATAAAGAGAATTATATAGAAGTATTTAGAAGCGAAATAGGTCTGTAAGGAGAGAGATATTTGGCACTAGGTGCGTGCACCTGACGTGAAGATACGTATGACTTTAATAAATATTGATAAATGTTTATTTAAATCATCAAAGAAATCGTTCTGGGTTTAACAATAGATACTTATTTATACACCCATACATAAAAACCACAGTGTATGTGACATGTTATTGGTTGATTTGATACTAAAACCTTTTTCGTAACGTCGTCTTCACTTGATCGAATATCTAAAAAATATAAAACATAACAATAGAATAAATACAGCAATTGAAAAACACAGACGTATTTTTCTGGACACCTAAACGAATTTCTAGAATATATACGTATTACGTCAGTCCATCTGTCTGTTACTTCTCACAAACGTCTGAACGTATTTCGTGGTTTGCTATGGAGATAGCGTAATCCGGTGGGAACAACGCGGCTTACTTAGAAAGAATGCTTTCAATAAATCAATCCTTAAAAGAAAAATAAAGAGTGAAACGTCGTATCGAAATGGTTTTAGTTTCTACGCGTTAGATACGCGTTTCTAGTTGTTAGATGAAAATGTTTTAGTTAAATATAATTATACATTAAAATATAATTGATCTGGAGTGAGGTTACAACGAATGTAATTCTTTTTTTATATATAGCCAGGCAAACAGATAGACGGCCCACCTGATGATAAAGGGTGACCGTCACCTATGGACATGTACAACAGCCAAGGAGTGGCCAAAGTGCTGCCGTCAATGAAGAGGAGCTCTCTTTGCGCTTCTCTTGAAGAACCCCATGTCATTGTGCTTTAGGCCAACCTCAAATGGAAGCTCATTCCATATTATGAAGCTCGTTTAATAATATTTCGTGAAATCTGTTCAGGACGCCTGGAAGAAACTGCATAAAGGTAACTGGGCTCAGTGGCGCCCCTTGATAGATGCCCATATACAGTATTAGACTAACATCAGCTAATGATGATCAATTATGAATATATTATAACATGTCAGTATGTATAACTTTATGTATTTGATTCGCCTGTTGAGGCAGTGGATAGTGAAACTGACTGTTACGTCGGAACGCCGTCGGTACGATTCGTATCCAGAATAAATGTTTGTGTGATTGGCACCAGTATTTGTTCCGTCCGATGGAAAATATTTATGCATGTAGGTATATATTGATATGTTTATACGTAGTTTATCAATCGTCTAGTTACCATAACACGAACTCTCTCTTCTCTCTTCGAAATACCCCAAGAATTTATTAAGATATTATGATTTATATATGTACATGCGGTCGTATGAGGAAGTAGTCGGAAATCGCGGGGATATTTCACTACACACATATTTTCACCATATCCCTGGATTGACTGGCACAGCATGCCAATGAATAGACTTTAGGTCCGCTCTTAGTAACCTAGCTCCATGTTGACAATCAACTACATAAATTAAAAAAGAATTGAATGAAAAAAAAACTGTTTTACTCGAATTTATGGACGTAATACATAGAAAGACTCGAACAGTACAATTGTGGCCCGACAGAAAAAAAATGAAAATCCTCAATAAGTCTTAACAGATTTGACCCCGCCTTTATCCTTTAAGCACGGTGCACTATACCCCGTCACCACCCTTTGCTACGCTACCCTTACGGTAAACATGATAAACCCCAATACACGCTGAAAACGTCCGTCCCAAAAATGGCAGCTCCCTCCAAACCCATTATATCAAATGTTGCCACGATAATGGGCATTGTGTGGATAATTACTGCCCGTATTGTTCCCCAGAAATCCTTTCTTTCGCGGGAATAGTGATAGATATAGATGCATATCTTTTGGAAGACAGGAAGACGGCTTTGCCCTAAGCGTTTGCTACAAGAGACTTTGTCTCGGTTTGAAGATCGCAAGAGATTAGATCCAAGATTCAGGTTCTTATGCATAGCAGACTTCTTAACATACTTCTCAGTACACATCAACGTGTACAAGAAAATAGAAATACTGTGCTTACCAGTCAAGATGGTTTTATTAAACACATTTCTAAAAACAACCGTGAGAAAACTTTTCATGTATACTCGGGAATAAAACACTTAGTGGTGACAGCAATATTTATTACAGTTGGAAATCGAACCCGCAACCATCTCAGCAGAGGATCACAAACCACTGGACCAAACAGACAAATAGAAACAAAGGAACGTATTTCCCCCTCATAAATATCCATAGCTATTCCAATACAAAAATTCCCTCCGATTGCAAAAGTCGTTATTACATTACCGAAGCGAAGAGCGACAAATGAGTTGAACAAAACGCAGCGAATTTAAATCGGCAGCGCTCCGAGACCGCCATGTTTGTGTTGGACGGCTTAATTACGGAGTTCATGGATTTTATTGCGGAACCAACTTCTGCCAGCGTTTTTGTTCTTTAGCCAGAATGCGGAAAAAACGCCAGAAATCTGTTTTTATTTCTTAGAATTACTATTTTGTTATTCATGAGAAACATTTTGACACTATACTTATAAAAATCTTTCGAAACTGACGGGCGAGTAAAGTGACTGATGGAAGTAGAAGTACGTCAGCTCCGTCAGAATTGAGTTGTTCTGCTATGCTATGTCCTCTGCCTGCACCGTAGGCGACCTAGTATAACGAGAAAGAATAATAAATTTACTATCATCATCATCACTTTTATCAATCTATATCCGTCTAACGCATAGGCCTCACCAATAGCACGCTACCGAGCTGGATCTATGAAAATTACTATAACAAATGAGAAAAATTTAAAATAACCAGTGATTGGCCTCTCGTAGAAAATAAAACCGTTCATGTCAATACTGGTTATATATGTATTATTGATTTTTTCCAGTGCTACAGATAAGCTGACTGGCCGAGGTTGGCTGAGTGGCCGAGGTTAGCTGGCTGGCCAAGGTTGGCTATCTGATTTTAATACTATGCTAATGTCACGTTTTGATCAAACATCATTCAACCGCTCATCTACCGCTCATTATTCAATCATTCATCAACCGCTGCAGGGCACTGTACGTATATCGTGACTCCACCTGCTGGAGAGGGTCCTAGGCTACGTAATATAACGCCTGTAACCCCCAAAAAGGTAAACAGAGGAGTGTGGTACACTCCCACGTTTCACCAGATACGTTTACGTCCCACAATGAAATAAATAGTAAATAAATAATGCCATACACCTGGCGCACATCTAGATTCCAAGCTGCTACTAGAAATTTCTATTACAAAATCTAAGTTCTAAAAATACAATTGTATCCGACCCGAGATTCGAAGCTTTTTAATGACTTTTTATAAAAGTATCTACGGTACCTATATATAAAGAAAGCGATTTTTTTAAAATGTCTGTCTCTCAATTTGTTCCGGGTGATATCCGAAAGGGCTGAATAGATGTCGACGAGCCTTTCCCTGAGATAGATTATTAATGTTGTAAAGAGTAACTTAGGCTATGGTTATTCTAGAAAACCTTTTTGGGGTTCCGTTAACAAAAAACACATAAAATGCATTAAAGTCACGTGAACAAGATCGCAGACCTAGCAGGTATAAATTCTATATAAATACACATTCGCATGTATGTATAATGTATATAAGCAATTTATCAGTTCTCTGCTTTTTATAACGGTGTTTTCTTAGGATGAGATCAAACGGCCGTGTGTAAGATAACCCAAAATATTTTTTATCGGATTTTAATATATATGTCACGTGTCTTCAAAGGAATGTGAAATGTTTGAAATGTATAATTGAATATATCGCGCCCAAGACCACCGGTCCATACTTAGGTATCTGGACAAATTTGACTTGAAAAGGCTATTCTCGATGTTCGCAATAGACTCACCCCCTATTCCATGGGACATAAAACATACCTGGTGAAAATTAAAGTACTACACTCCTTTACCCACCTCTTAAGATCGTGATGTTGTCCTGATTATTCTTAGTTCCCTTTAGTTAACCTGGACTCCGTAATTATCTTTAAGATTAATATAAAAGTTAAGATACCGTGTTATGTCGCATACACATTTGACAAATTTAATATAGATCAAATATGACAAATATTGCAAACAAATATACCTAATTAACAAGAAAATAGCGGAGGCTTTGAAATAAATGGAAACACCTAATTAAAGCCGAAACACCGTAGATTTGAATTTATTTACGCGCAATTAACATTACATTAATGTACATTTATATTATTAACAACTTTATTGGCATTACAAACGCCTGTAATCCCCGAAGAGGTAGGCAGAGGAGTGTAATACCCTCCCACGGTTCACAAGTTACGTTTAAGTCCCATGGAATAGGTGGTGAGCCTATTGTCAAACATCTGGCACACATCCAGATTCTGAGGTAATAATAAGAATAAATAAATTTGGCCAAACCAGTGATCGAACTCATGACCTCTTACTCAGCAGTCGCGCTTGCAACCACTAGATCACCGAGGCAGTCTATCAACAATTAATAGAAGTCATTTAAATATTAGTAATTCATGTAAATAGACTATTATTCTACTGGAAGATGATGAGCGATGTATTCTACCTTGAACGTCTGTCTATACCGCCTTGTTACCGCAGACTATGTATTTATAGGTTTTTTTAAGTGAAGACAATAGCAAATGAGCAGGCAGCAGGCACAAGAGGATGATACTTATAGACGTCTGCAGCCGAGGTCAAACAAGCCTTTAGGGGTAGCACTCGCAAAGGCTAAGGATGGCTAAAGAGTAAAACGCCCTGCCAGAGTCTGTGTTTCCAGATTCATATAGCCTAGAACCCTTCATAGCGAGGGTAAATAGGCTCTCCATAGATACGCGTGCTCCATCTTAGGACGCATTTACGCGCACCGTCCGGCAGGATCGCGGACAAAAGTTAGCCTAGGTTACTTATAATGAAAAATAATAACGGAACACGACTGCAGGTATAGAAATGTGGTAAACGAGCTTTATTTTCTCAAATTGTACTTTATACGTCACAATTTGAAGATTGCAAAAAGTCGAGCAAAGTAATTTCGTTGTTTCAAGCGGAGTTTTAAAGAAACTTAGCAGTGTCCACAGAATACGTAATCAGTGGCTGTATAGGTATCTATACACATTATCTCTCAACATCATCACATCGTCTGACTTTATTTAGTGTAATGAGTGTTGTCATAACTCGAATTAAAATATGAACATCCACAAAATTAAAAACGTCATGGAAAAACAAGTATTTAATCTTGTTCCAATTAGAATATATATACATTGTGTGTGCGTGTGCGTGTATGTGGTTTTGTCTTTTTTAATACAATTTATTTAACTACAAATTCTGCTGTTATCTCCGAAACGGTCTGTTTGCAAGGACCTATAGGAGAGTTTCAAGTCCACGTTTCAAGTCCACGACCAGTTTAGTAGAGCGCAAGAGCAAATATAATGTGCTTAAATACATATAATGTGTATTGACCCTACCAACCTAAATACATACTGCCCATAGCGGCTTCTACTGCGAGGCGCAAACTTGCGCGTCTTATAATATATATCCAATAGGACTATGTATAATAGTCCTATTGGATATATATATATAGTCATATTATTTTTATATTTTGCCTAGCAAATAGGCGGACGGACCACCTGGTGGTAAGGGATCACCTTCGCCTATGGACGAGTACAACAGCCGAGGACTGGCCAATGCATTACCGGCTTTGAAGGAGAGCTCACTTTGCGGTATTCTTAAAGAACACCATACCATAATGCTCCGGGATATTATAATCGCATAACATTACTCTTACATCTCCCTGAAGAGGTAAGCAGAGAAGTGTAGTACACCCCAACGTTTCATCAGTTACGTTTACGTCCCACCATGGAATAGGTTGTGAGTCTATTGCGCACCATACATCGAGCAGACATCCAGACTCTGAGTCACTACTAGGAATTTCAAGTTAGTGAAACCCAATAATAACCAATCCAGGAATCGAACGCAAGACCTCTCGATCTGGTTTGCCACCAGGTGATCACGGAGAGAGAAAATATTAAAATAAAAACGGTTTAATATCTATGAGGTTTCACTCATGCTTTGAATAAAGAAAAACAAATTCTATAGACAATGAATAGTGAAAAATATTAATAAAATACTTGATTAAATTGTGACCCCAAATCATGACCCGTTAATGACCTATAATCATTTACAAGTATAAACTGCACCGGTGTTTTTAATTAAATAAATTGCATGTATAATGCAGAAGCCGTAGTACATTTGTAAAATTTAAAAAAAATTGAAATTAGTAATGTCAATTAGATTCTAAATCCAATTAACGCTGACGTAAATAATGTCAAAGGCTACGTATACGTTATATTAAATTAAAAAGCTTAATATGCCCGCCATTAATTTAGTTAACAATTATATATATATAAACGTACCATTAATAAACTCCTTTTTAATATCAGTAACATGAAATTATTATTTTTTTCATGTCTCCAACATACGTGTTCTCTTTCTTAGATACTACGAAATAACGTCATTTTTCAACGGCTAACAACACACAACACATCCATCTAACGTATTCAATCCCATGATATATAAATAGAAACACCATTACAGAACTAAAACCCGAAATACAGTACTAAAACGTTTTAAATGATATACGCGGGCGCCGTTTCAAAGAGTGAGTACTACTGATTATTTCATGGCGAAATATATATGTAGTTATGTAAAATAACATAAATTCAACTAAAACAAAGCAAAATGATCCTTAAACAAAGGCAAAATAAGTTAATATTACAGTATGTGTTGCCTGGGGTGGTTTTCACCCCCTCAAACCTCGTCTGACATTAAAGGGATGTGCTCATCCGCTATTTTCGTCCCTTGCATATTTACGGTTTTTACCGTATTTTTAGTATAATACAACTTTTCTCTTGTATGAAATAACCAGACATACATTTGAATAGAAACTTTATGGACTTTATTACCATTCCCCGCAATCTTGATAACGCTAATGTAACATAAATAATTCGGTATGGACATGCCACACTAGAATGAAAACCATATAGGTATATTATCCAAATCTGTTAAATCTTATGATTTTTTAAGTGAATCACACCTACGCGAACTGCAACTGAAGCCCTTTCCATATTAACTTCTTCTTCTTAGCGTGTCGATGACAAACACATTTTAAGCCCCTAAATGGTTTTAGCCCAGAATTTTGCCACGCTGACTGCCTCATCACACCATATTAACTGATAATATTTCTCTCATATAAGAGTAAAACAATCAATTTTCATTAAATAATAATATTTAGTCTAGTGTTACGAACAATATTATCTTTTCCATCACTATCATTTACCAGTGTTGCCAAAAAAACACCCTGTTCAATTAAATGGCTGTCATTTTCATAGTATTATCTATAGCAAATACGTTATGTAGATGTATAGATAAGCATAATTATTATGATGAAACCAAGTGTCTGACATTATTATTCATAATTGAGAAGGGTCGAATTGATCCTGTGTAACTTGATCTGCTGTCAATATTTTTGTTCTGTTCTTGTGAAGTATTTCACACGGAAATTTAATTGTAACATGGACACTTTTTTTGTTCTAAATAAGACATACCATCAATTATTATTTTAATTACTGGGAACATTATTAAACAAAATAACAATATTACAACACGTTTTGAAAGTAATCATAAAAATAAAAAAAATAATAAATAAATGATCTATTTAACAAGAAACAGTGAAAATAAATATTAAATATGTTACAGCTTGGTAAGAAAGTCGTGATTTTAATAGGGGCGCTACTATCGTGCATATTACCACCCTGTATAGTACGACAAGAATGGTTTTGATACTTTGTTTATTTTTCAACTTATATTTAAAGTGTGCATTGACTGGTTTTATGAGGTGCTATCATTATTTATCGCGGATGATCTCTATAGACTTCTGATTATTAATAGCTTCTTCCCGCCAATTAGTTACCGTGTACTTGAGTAATATCATGAAAATCAAAGTCTTTCCAATGTATTTGTTTAGTAATTAAGGCACGAAGGGTAACAAAAATAATACACACTGATATTTATATGGATATTTTTTATTTTATATGAATAATTTGTATTATTATATACGTATCTAATATGGTATACGCAATAAGTATTAACAAAAAGTATCAAAGTTATACAAACGCGCTATTGTGTCATTACATTTTATTAACATATCCTCAAATTCGTGGATGTGCATTACAAGGTAAATAAACAATCATTGTATGAGTTTTTTATTTAATCGAAACTTAGAAAATAAAGATTACATCTGATTACTTAGATAAAATAACATTATACCTATCATATCGGCTGTTCTTTTTTAAACATCGTTAAAATCGGATAAAACTTGACTGGCATCTAGTTCTGCCAAACATCTGAGGTATACTTTTTAAATAATTTCTCTAGCGGAGCTGCGTATCACTCGTTTATTCATTGTCAACACAATCGGTCTACAATAGCACCATAATAATACATAAAGTTCAAAATTAACACAAAAAACGATAAACAACTTTTTGAAATGACACAACTTGTACTGACGTGATGTAGTACTAAGAGTTTTGCCAGCATTGAAAAATTTTAGTTCCAATTCGGGACTTTTTTGCCAAGCTTTAAGCTGTCAAATACTTTGTGAAGTACATCATGCAGTGTGTAGGTACCTAATTTCCTAAAATCCAATTTATTTTTTATACTTCATATCCAAGATAATTGTAATAAAATAGACTGCTATTATAAACTATGACAGGAATGGGACTATAATAAATTAACCACAGACATATTATCACTCATAAGCTGCAAGCAGATGCAAGATGCGACAAGTCGAGGACAGGGCGCGATGGCGCTCATTAGGGGAGTCCTATGTCCAGCAGTGGATTGAGAAAGGCGGATGATGATGATGATGATTCTTAACCACTAGGCTATCACTGTTTTTTGATTTACAAATTTGGATTACAAATATTTAGGTATTAAATACGAAAAAACAAAGTATTTTACAAATTTTAAGTTTACGTCATTCTTTTATTTTATTAAATATTTTATACAATGGATATATTATTACTTTTTTAACTCATATAAATATTTTATTTCAAACTATATACTGTCAACAGCAGTCTCGTCTTGCTAAACGTCAAACCAACCTCAAATTATTATGAAACTGTTCAAAGACAAAAATTAATGAAGATTTAACAAAAGTTGTTCGATAAACATTTCCAATTTTTCCTTCTAAGTTTAATATCATAACAACATAATGAATATAGCACGTAAAATATGTACAATACGTTACCAAAGTGTCCGAAAGGACTTCAGAAGACAACTTCGAATATCTTCTTCTAACTACACTTCAACGCCTTCTACACAGCCAATAATCCAAGAAGAGAAGTTCGACTTCGAAGATCTGAAAGTTCTAGAACGTACGGAGCGTAGAAAAGCGAAAATATCACCATTTATGAAGGATGTGTTTTTATCTATTTTCAACCGTGAGCTGTTAGCTTATCCGGAGATATTGAATAAGGAGGAGAGCACAGCGCTTGATAATCGAATTGCAGAGCTAGAAAAAGTGTTCTCAGATCCAAATAAAACAGAACAAGACAAGAGGAACGTATTAAAACACGCAAAAATGTATTCGGCGCCCGTTGAGCTCACTCGTGGCGGTTTAGCTATGAATCACACAGAAAGCATACGTTATTTAGAAGTGATATCATCAGATCTGCAGCTGGCTCAAGAGATAAGTGACCACTGGGTCTGTTTGCGAGCTCTGCAGCAGGGTTTGGATCACGAGATGTATGGAAATATTATTGGTGATGTGACATCTGGAGAGAGACCCATAACACTGTGCGTGAAGGAGAAGATAGCGGAGAGACCGACACAGGCGGATTTCAGAACTACTGCTACATTGGATAATAATGGTAAAAACTGAATTTCTATGTATTGCATTGGAACTTCTATAAACTGGTTTGTGTGTATGTAAAGAGTGATGAATGAACAGGACTGAAAGGACTGAAGAAGGCAGAAAGGAAGGACTGAAAAGATAGAGATATTTCACACCCTGTGCCCACTATCCACATTGCAAAGGACCTAGTGTGAATATATGTATGTATTAACACTTATACACGTCCTATAAACACATGTGAATGTATTTATATTCTATGATGACTAAATATTGACTTCGATTTAACACAAACAGATATAAGATACCTTTAGCAAATTATTAAAAAATCAAGGATAGTGATTTTAACATTGTATTTTCAGCCTATTCTGTAACAGACATACCATGTATAATAGTAATAATTAACATTCGTGCCCCCAGAAATATGGCGCATCAATGGTAAAAAAGTCTGTGTTAAGACTTCCGGCTACCTCCTAGTGTTGTGCATAGTGGACATCACCCAGCTGAAAGCCTTCCTCGTCCATCCCAATGTGGCCGGCATCATACATAATGAAAACTGTGTCATTTTTAAAGATACTCCAGGTATGTTATGCGAAGAGTAATAATTCTGTCTTGCTTTGATTCTGTTTCGGGCTATTTAGTTTAACATAGCATTAGGCCTGTATCTCCCTGAAGAGCTCCAGGTATGTTGCTTGAAAAGTGATCATTCTTTGCCTAGACTTGGCTCTGGTTCTTGCTATTTCAATGAACATTACATCAGGCCTGCATCTCCCAGAGGAGGTAGGCATAGAAGTGTAGTACACTCCCATGTTTCACCAGTTATGTTTATGTTCCGCCATGGAATAAACAGTGGGTGAAATGTCATATACTGGGCTTATATCTAAGCTCTAAGCTACTATTAGAAATTTCAAGTTAAAAAGCCAGTATAAACTGACCAGACAGTAGAACCCAGAACCTGTTGATAAGAAGTCAGACTTGCAACCACTCGACCAATGAGGCAGTAAATATTTCTCTATTGTGATGTCAATAACAACTTATTCTTTACAGGAACCCCATTAAATATAATAACAGATGAGGCCCTGGCCAAAATCCTGGGTGCCTCTCGTCTACACACGGCCACATTGTACAGATCAAGTTTACTCAACTCTCTGATGGCATGTGCTGACTATGTCAAACCTTTATATTTCAGTGGTATGAATATTTCTAACCAACTCTTCACCTCTTCCATCTCCCACATTCCAACTAATACTTTCTCTATACATTGGTACACTTATACACTTTTTAAATATAACAAGAGATCTCAGTAATAAGAATAAAATGGCCTGCACTATGATGACTTTTCACTGTTTTAACAGCACCCTTTAACACTTTTCTGTTATCTTTACCTAAATAAGACTATCCAGAGCATTTTTTATATAAAAAGGCAAGGCATTCAGCCTGTCAGATGGTAAATGGTCACAATCACTGTAGACATCTGCAATATCAGAGGAGTTACCAATGTGTTGGCAGCCTCAAAGGAACCATTTAACGCTATGGTTGAAGAACCCTGTGTCATAGTGTGCCTTAGACACTTCAAAATGAGTATAATAGAAACTGCACAATAGTAGATTCCATCCAAAACCTGCAAAGTAATGTTATCCACAGGCAAGCCTCTGTCGGAGCTGTCCACAATAAGAAACACCATCGGAGAAGCGCTGCTGAAGATTTATGCAAGTGAGAGTGTGGAGTACTTCACTGCTGGACTGCTAGATGGATATGAGTCCCCTGACGCTGAACTAGAGATGGCTATGTGCAGGTATTTGGAAGAATAGAAAGAAGAATATACTTGAAGCTAAAAAGTAAAAATTGTCGACGATAGAACTTTTGTTCAGGCATTGCTCCCAGAAACATTATCTCGACACAAATTTCTGTCCTACGACATGAGTGCCAGTAGTATCATATAGGATCTTGAAGGTTTTCGTCAGTACACACCGTGAGATTAGTCAGAAGGAGTAACATGATATCTGTAATATTAAAAATGTCTTAATGGATTTACAATGGTTGCTCAAGTTGTATTGAACAGGATTATATATGTACCAACTTAACTCACGTACGTTTTTCTGGATGGAATGACTAGTTTTGGGCCTGTACTAAGTCCTGCTTCATGAGCTCCCAACGGTCGCAGAGAGGTCGCGGCGAAGAATAATTTTCCTAAAATCATCCCAAAAAACTTGCGTGCGTTAAGCTGATACATACAGATAATCATCTGTATAAAGACTCACGAGATATTTAATGTATTGAACAGAATACCAAAACCAAAATTACCTCCATTAAATATTTTCTCAGGAACTTTATAGCAAAAAACGGACAAAATGTCCTATTAGACTTGCTGGCTATCCATGGCGTGGAAAAACACCAGGACTGTCTTCAGATGTTGGAGGAGATGAGATCTTTGGCGCTAAAGGGAGAAACAGTGGAGAGTGTTAATATGTTTATTGGTAAGTACTTAGTACACAAAAATAGAGTCATGAGGGAGTCATTTGATTTTATTTGATATTTGATTATACATTCTGTAAGCCAGTGCAATGGAAAGTTCTGGAGTTTAGGTACCTTTTCAGGATATGTGTGTTCATAATTTTTCTTTAGTGGATGGCAGTCATTATTTGTGATTCCAATTTATTTGCTACTTTTTTCATATAGAAGAGATCTGAAGTTTTACTGCTAACTAGTAAACAGTTGGTTAAAAAACATACTCTGCCAAATATGAAAAATAATATTGATATGAGTTTATGTACAAAGAGAGTTATGAATGTAGAAGAAGCATTTGAACTGACTTGAGAGGTAATATACAATACAAGTGTATTATTATTATCATCATCACCCCGCCCCCTTATGGTGTAGATGGTATGGTTCATATAGAGCTGACATACTTTTAGCTTCATAACTGATTTCTTCTGATATTTCTAGTTGTGGTATTATTATTATTAGGCTGTATGATGGATGTATTCCTTCTAGCTCTGAACGGCATCCACCACGCGGGCCGGATGTTAGCGGAAGAGATCAAGAAGATCAGAAACCCACTTTTCAATCCATCATTCATCTTCAAGAAGATCCTGGCAGATAGGCATCAGGTAATCCGACATATGAAAAATTAGGTTAACTTCTTTATGGTTTAATGAGGAGTTAGCATGGGACACCTCATAAACAGAAACCTGATAAGGTCACCTTCTAAGCCCAGAATCTCTTAAAGCCTTTTCTGCTGTTGCATATCATCGTAGATGACTGGGACCATCTTCAATCAGCCATTTATTTGTGCACTATTCATCTATTAAGAAAATTCTAACACTGATCTCCATACATTAACCTATATAAGTCCACTGCTAGGCACAGACCTTATTCAGGGCCAGCAGGTCCTGGGCTTTTTGAATCTGGTTGTATTCTAAAATACTCACATATAAATTTATCTCCAGGAGAGGGACGACCCCAAGTTGACCCTGTTTCTGGCTGAACACCTGCACCCATCGCTTAAGCTGCCTGCCGAACAGCTGGAGTACTGCGTTCTGAGGATGCGTTACGCGTGCGAGACGCTGATGAGCAGGCACGGGAAGAAGGTAGCTGAGGCATACACGTGAGTATCAGCAGAGACCTATTGTTGGATTAAATGACCACCCTGGTAGTCTAGTAGTTGCATGAGCGACTGCTGGGTTCAATCTGTGTCGGGTATAAAATTATTGAGTTCTTTTAATTTGAAAATCACAGAGATACTGCAGTCTGGATCTGTGCAGGGTGTATCACAATAGGCTCACCACCTATTCCTTAGACTATAAAAACAGGTAAAATGTAAAAATATTCCACTCATCTGACTACCCCTACAGAGAAATACAAGTGTGATCCTATGTTACTGTTGGGTGAAGTACTTGTTTTAATATTGCCCTCACAATGGGCTATTCTATAATATAAAGCCTGTGGGATAATGTTGCAGTGAGCTGAACAGACTGGCCGAAGCGGCCACAGAGATACTGGTCATGACTGCAGTACTCGCGAGAGCATCCAGGTAATCACCATATATATAGCATGGTTTTATCCACTTCCTATCCTGCATCTACTCCCAAGAGGATAGGGTTAAGTCGCTAACAGTTGCCAGACTACACACCCCTTATATAACATTAGGAAAACTATAAGGTATGAAAGGTAATAAAATATACCTACTGCTTGGTCTTAAAAATGTTACATTATGAAGTCAGACATGCAAATCAGAATTCAAACCCCTGACCGCCGCAGTGGGACACTTAAACGTACCTGACTAATACTACTATTGGTTTTATAGATTAAATCGGATGAAATATCGATGGAAACGCTTTAGGTTATGGTAAATGATTAGGTGATGATAGCGGTCTAGAAAATGTACAACTTGGAGTAATAATAATAATGTTTTTTTATTTGTTTGACACAATAAATATATATTCATATTAGGTGTTACGTAAAAGATAAATTCGTGACAGTTTTAGTATAAAAAAACTGATAAAGCTTAAATAAATTAAGCATCTTTGCTTTCTTTACATGTTATTATTATTATTTCAGTTCTACACTTCTTCGCCTACCCTTTGGGAGATTAAAGGCGTGAAGTAACCTTTGTATTATTATTTCAGGTCATATTGCATAGGTCTGAGGAATGGAGAAGTAGAGATGAAGCTGGCTGCCTGTTTCGTGGAGATTTCCAAAGAAAAAGTGAGGAAGCTAATTCGAGATATAGACGATGGAGAATTTCTGAACTTGGACCACTTCAGAGTACAATTCGGGAGAAAAGTGTTGGAAACGGGCAGCGTGCTGGTCGAAAAACCCACTGCGAGGGTCTTCTGGTAGAAAAGACGTATAGTATACATGTATGTATAACCCACAGACGTCATACCTCGGTAAGATGCCGTAATAGCGAGGTACTAACGGAAAAAAAATAGTTTTTTTATCACATTCACAGTTTCTTTTGTATGATGTAGTGAATGAGGATGTATAACCCGCGGAAGGCAACGAGGCAACTCGTACTGATAGCAAAAAAGGATGATTTCTTTGTTTATCACATTTTCAATTTTTTTAGTTAGACAATATCTGGCACAGATATAACAATTAATAATAATAAAATATGAGTGTTCGTGCTGTGGTTGTTAGCAGGCGTAGAATGTCATATGTGTGTAAATATATATTTTTTTCTTATAGTCAAAAATATTTCATTAATCATTTATTAAAGTTTTCTTATAGTCTGGAGAAGTTTTGTAAGGATAGCAAGAAAAATTGTTTGTAGTGAAGTACCGAGGAAAATAATTAGGGCGGGGTAGCTTTGTGGAAAAATTTGACTCTATAACTTAAACACATCATTGGAAAATTGTTTTTTTTTAAATCAGTGATAGTGTTAATGTGAGAAAAGTTTTCTTTAATTTGTTACAGCTTTTTTGTGTATAATATAACATTCTTATTTTATTAAGTTTAGTTGTGTTGTATTGTATACACCCGTTTATCTAATGATATATCATTAGATAAACGGGTAGGGCAAATGTGCATCAAAATCATAAAACAGGTACAAAAGTTTGTTGACTCTAGATATGATCATATGGCCGATATTATTTTAGAAGATATTGTAATAAATTTTACATTTTCACATAAACCTTCTACGAAAACGGAACCAAATTTTCTTCGTTTTTAACAAAATGCCAGCCAATTCACCATCATTACTTTTGTCCACCCTATACATACGAAGAACAAAAATTCGAATATTAGTTTGAATAAGATATTTACAAACAATTCAATAGATGGCGTTAATTCCGTTAATTAAATGTTATAACTGTCATATAAAGGATTTGTGAAAAGTCCCTCAAGGCTGTCCTCATAATCCAACCAGACTCAAACCTTGGATTATGCTCATTATTCGCTCTGCTATGTTATTGTAAATATGTCTATATTTAGAAGCTATGTAAATTAAATTTTCGTCTTTTCGTCATCATCACTTTTTGCTGGAGTAGTGTGGACGGAAATGGCTTAATTCAATAAGGATTGGTAGTTTGAAAAATAAAACATACAATCACTAATTTAGTTGTTTTATTGTTAACTTTATGTTCTTATTTTTAGTGATGTTAAAAGATAGTTAAAAAGGCTCAGTTTAGTCGCAAACAGCAACCAAAATGTGTGTTAAACAAAAAGCTGATAATCTGACAGCATTTGTGTATTATCTATGGTCATTAATTAGTGAGCATTGCTTGTGATATTTTACCAAATTTCTTACGTTAAACAGTGTCGTATGACTGATTACGTTTTATTAGTAAACAATTATGTTCTCACAAATTGTATTTTCAATTATTTCACAGTGAAATATTGATTAAATGACATCGATTAATGACATCATAAAAGATATCAAATTTAATAGCAAATGTTTTACGTATTATCTAGTAGTTGTTGATAACCTAGCAAAACTGAAAATGCTACTGGCGATCCTACACGAATCACAGTTAGGTGCGGTCTAAAAAATTGCATTTGAAAAACTAGATTTTTTCTATCGACACTTGTGGAAATGATAATAATAGTAAAAGTCGAAATTAAATTGTGATCTCTGCCTACTGCGGAAGGGACCTGACGTGAAGATATATATTTATTATTAGATAATATCAGTACGGTTAAATCAGCCGGTAAGTTGGTAAAAAAATGGTTTTGGGAAAAAAAGTAAAAAGACATATTATGTACTCCGTGCAGAATAGTAATTAAATATATTATTATCAATAAATTAATTCTACAGTGACATTAAATTCAGCTTTGCCATTGGTGTATTTTACCGCTAACATAAGACTCTTGACAGATAAGTGAATGAGAGCTGCTGTCACAATACTATCCTTAACGCCATAATATCTAAGGCCTATATCCTCCTCGGGGATACACTCTGATAACTGAAACGCCTTTTTCCGAAACCGGCTTAAACTTGTCACCAATTGTCACATTCTTCACAATGTTGCCAGTTTTCCCGGCCTTTTTTCCTCTCCGTCGCAGTTTGTTCACACTCTCAGATATTTTTGACAATGGCAACTTCGGCTTTGCCTTCTCGAGTGTGGCGTCGAAGGTTGTGATTTTATTTTTCTCTTTACGTTTGTAATAGAAGACTTCCCAAGCCAAGGTGATCATCGCTAGACCCAATCCGAAGAGTGTCGCTATAAAGACGCCACCTGGAATTTTAAAAATTGAATATGCCTAGTGGCTGGCAGCAGTTGGACGAATAGCTAGAGATCGAGCTCGCTGGCGTGCTGTTGGAAAGAACTATGTCTCGCAGTGGACAGGGTAGGTTAATGATCATGAATATTATTGTAGTAACGTAGATTGACTCATAATAAATGAAGGTAGTTTACTGTTAATTGACCATGGATTACGAAATTTTTATGAAGTATAATAAGTCAGTAACAGACTACAGGTCACGGTAATAGCTTGTGAGTTCGATTCCCACTCCACAACAATATTTATGTAATGAGTGTATGGATTTATCTGTGTCTGGATGTAAAAAAGCCTATAATTATATATGATATTCTTCGGCCGTCTGACTACTATGATGACCATATTTGAAGATATCAAAATATAAAAAAACTTACCCAAACTCTCCAAAGTGATACCCTCGGACTCGTCAGCATCAGGACAGAACTGACGCGCGGTTTCGTTCCAATACCTGGGCAAATATATTAATATTACATCATCAAACTGTAAGGAATTCCAAACTCCACCTTAGGAGCCCAAGCCCTCCTCATCTATCTGTGCGTCACTAAGACAGACCGATGATGGTGATGATTATATTACCACACCAGATACATTACAGGGTTGGCGGAGGACACTTCAAATATCTCTATCCTCACAGACCTGACGAGCTTCTTCCACATTCATGGCTTGCTTTATAAGAAAGCAACTCACTTGGAAGCGAGCTGCTCTAGGAACCTCTCCTTCTGCAGGTCGAGCAACGCACGGGAGAGGTCCTCCTGCAGCCGCGAGCCCTGCTGCACGCCCAGCGCGTACGGTTGCTCCGCGAACACCTCGCCCACCTCCGTCAAGTTGCAGTTCCGCGTCAACTCGTATCTGAAAGATAGAGAGATAAACAGGCAAGAATAACCTATAACAGAGGATAAACAGACAACATAAAAACAGTTTCTATAAGTATAATCTGTTAATAAGAGATTCTAATGCTTCTATGTATACAAATCCAGTACTGAAATAGATTGAAATCAGCTATCGATACAAACTGAGAAAATTAAATCATTTAAAAATCATAAACAAGCATTCATCGTCATTTTAACTGACAAAGTGACTCATTACTCTCTTTGCCCACCCCGTAAGGGATCTGGCGTGACGATATATTGATAGTAACTTACTTAATTTCAGCGGAATCGTGGATGAAGGCGAAGTCAGCATCAGTATGCTCGTTGACTTGACGAAACCCAGTTATTGCGTCTGGAACGGGACCTGGGTTTGGACAATATAACAAGACCGTTGGTTAAAGACAGCAGTGATGTCGTAGTGGTTTAAGGTACTCACAGCAAGGGTCCTAGGTGCAAATCCTGGCGCGCATCTCTTAACAATTATGTGTTCAGGGTTGAGCAGGCTTCACACGCCTTATAATTTTTTTATAAGCTTCTACAGTTTTCTGTAATTACCGGAAGCGTTGATTGCTAGCAGGATATGTCCATATTGTTCCCTGATGGGATAGTCCCAGACCCTGTACTGCGCTTGGTCAGATGTAGCGTTCAACGTTATCTCCTTCCAAACCCTGGAAAATTATGTTCCAAGACAATATATTTCTAGGATATAGAAGCTTTTGTTACGAATTCATTTTTTGAAGGTCCTGACCAAATGGTTCTGAATTGCCCAACGTTCTTGCAGAAGCGAGCGTAGGGAAAGTGATTTCGTAAGTCAATCCGGAAAGAACTTTTTATGGTGTTCTAAAATGGCATTAAATATTATATAAAAGGAGTTTGAATCATATATGCAATGTCACACATTCTCATTTTTTATGTTCTGTGTCTCTGTAGATACAGAGCATAGATATGCATTCTTCTACTTTTAATCTTTTTAATATTGAAACCACAATCTTGGAGTCTATGTACATAAACCTACCTATCTATCTAAAACCAAACAATGAAATTTTACTTGAGATTTAGGAAACAAAAATCAGAATGCTTCAAGTGTTAATAAAAGATGAGACAATTTTAAAAAACGTTGCCATCATTATGTAAAAAGAAAGAAGTATAAAAATACCTATACAAGGTGTCTTCAGCAAACTTCATGTTGATGAAATACTGGTGAATGGAAGAGCCTTCGACCACGGTGTAGTTGATTCTGGACTGTCTCGCGAGTTGCTCCAAGGACGATACCGGCGTCTGAGATCGTGTAAAATAATCAAGAATGAGGTTACTAGACCAAAAAGCGATATAAATACAATGGCCCAAACTTTTCAATAAATTGCCTGACATTTTGTGTAAATATACTGTGTCATATAAAGACAGCGAAATATAAAAAAGGGCGTTTAATTATATGTTTTATACCAGAATAATGGAAATTTGTTTTCGTATCTCATATTGTCAATGAGTGCGCAAATTGTAACGGCTATGAATCTTCGACGTATTTCAAAATCACCTGCATCCTCTCGACAGTGAGAAAAGCAGCTAAGTTCGCCGTGAATGTAGCCAGCATCAGAACCACGAAGAGCCAGTAGGCGGCTACGAGGGTGCGGCCGGACAAAGCCTTGGGAGCCTCGCCTCCCCCCTGGGGGGTAAAGGACGTCAGGGCGAACCAGAAACTCTCCTTCAGGGTGAAATTCCTACAGACACAATAAATGTTGCAGTGTTAAATATTACAGACAAATTTGTAAGAGTATTGGAGAGAAATAACTATTTTAATTCGATATAAAAACTTTACAGATAAGAACGCTTCTTTCAGATAAGTTTTAGGTTAGATAAGAACTTACTACAATTTATGGTATTGTGGTAATCATAGCACAATTAATTCGCTTATTACGCTTGTTACTTAGGTATATATGTACAATCAAAATGTACCTAAAAAAACAACCTTTGATGTTAAAATATTCATCGATCGTATAGTTTTAGTTTGCAAATAATTTCTAAGTTTTGCATTTGCAATTTTTATGCAAATTGCAACGATCTACACCATCAGTTACCTGAACACAAACACTATGAAATTCCCTCACCTGCAAGGATAAGGATACGCCTGAGGGTTGTTCTTCGCGGAGTATGGAGAATACTTTTCCAGCAGCCATATCATGAAGCCGGTCAGGAGCAATGCCCCAACGATGCTGAGCCAGACTTCAGTGCGGAGCACCGTCATGAACTTGAAGAGAGACGTCTTCCGGATCGGCCTACGGATTACTGGAACCAAGATATTGTTTTGGTAGAGCACTATTGTTGACAAGCCAAGGCAGGGTGCGCTGGCGGTCAATCAGGAAGGGCTATGTCTAGCAGTGGACTGGAGTAAACTGAAGATGATGATGATGGTTGTTGCGGCACTCTGTCAAAGTCAACGGTGCTATCATCTATTCAAAAACGATTGTTATAATATTTTAGTCGTGATTTGAGCTAGGGTTGTCAAGACATATTGCAATATGTCTTGACAACGTCCTATCGAAGACAGTGCTGTCCCCTGTGCCCCTACACATGCTGTGGGCACAAGCCGCGAAAGCGAGCAGTCGTGTGGTTCTATAATTATCACTATCAGTATTTTGTCAGTTCAACTAAAACCAACTACTTATTTATACAGATAAGATAAAAAAGTTTAATAATAATTATCAAATAACCCATATTCCAAATGTGGATATTTTGGACAAAGCATCTCTCAAGTAGGAAATTCCCAGCAGTGAAAGGAAATTGATGATGATGACGCTTAGAAGCTACTTACCAATCAATATCCCGGTCTGTTCAAAGTAAGGAGCGACAAAGTCTATCACTTCTTCTCTCTCCGCCGTCATCGTCAGCGCTGCTACAGATATCTCTATCTCCTGCAACAGAAAAGGAAGCCATTATACAGCAAGACGATGCGATTCGCTTAAACGTTTCTGCTACATACTGCGAATGAAACTCCTTGCAGGCGTCTATATTTCTCGAATAGAATAACCTGGCATTATTCAGAACAAGAGTGAATAGGTACTTTCTAGGCGAGTGTGCTACATCCTAGACTGCATCTCGCTCCCCATCAGCTGAGATTGCCGCCAAACACCCTATTTCTAAATACAAAAAATATACTTTTATTTATCTCTGGTTTATATAAAACAGTCACCTAAATGGTGTATTTTCCATCTATTAAAAATGTCAAGTTTATAACCAGTTGTCAAGAATGTTTGCATTATAACTATGCAATGATAAAAACTGAAGACAATTAAACGTGTTTACATTATAAATTAAAGTACATTTATTGTAGAAAGAGATCAAACCTAAATAACCTAAATCAAACAAAGTAGAAACAAGCAAACATCGAAAATTTAAGGAACAATATTTTGGCAATAACTACAACAGAAAAAGCAATATCAGTATAAAACAAAAATCTATCATTGTCAAATGTTTATTCAACTCCAGAATATTAAGAGGATTATTTATTTATTTATAGGAAATGATAATGATAGTTAGACGTACCCCTCTCATTAAATCATTAATGATTCCGTCCCAGGAACCATTGGGCAACTTTTTTCCAAAGGTACCAGATTTAGGGGTGATGATCTCATAATCGAAGTTCATGACCTGGAAGAAGAGTTGATAAAAGGGTTGGCACAATCATACCAAAAAATAAATGTTCTCTAAGGCAATTTTATATCTCTTTATAACGTGTGCTTATACAACAAAACAGCCACATCACTCCGTTGAACAATAAACATTTTCATCAATTTCTTCTAGGACATATCCTAAAGTCTGCTAAAACTGTACTTACTTCAGCTAACTTGGCAATCAAATCGATGCAATATCCCTCGTACACGGGGTTGCCATCCTCATCCACCAGAGGCTCTCCAGTCTCAGGGTCTAACTTTGGTATCGTCCAGGGTACTGCCTGCAACATATTAATGTCAACTATAGATCTGTGAACTAATAATATCCTGGGACATCTCCACTCATGACCATCTGACCCCAGAGTAAGCATGAAGAGAGATTTTCTGATGGTAACTAGACGGCCGATAAACTACATTTAATAAATAGATATTTTTACACCCAGAGAGTGCAAATATTTGTGCTCCAGAAATAAATATTTGTTCTAGGTGGGAATCGAACCCACATTCTTCGACACAACAGTCAGGTTCACTATCCACTGCACCAACGGGCCAGTCGAAAGCACAAATTCTTGATTATCAGTACCATGTACTGACTAACTGAAGTGACTGAAAGAAAAACACGAATAACCAAATCCGGAAAAAACAAACAGACAAACCCGTCAAGCGACAGACTGTCATAGTCAATATTCTGATGAGTCATGGATCACCAAATATACTATACCGGAGCGGTCCCAATTCTGAAGAAGTTCTTCAACGGCTCCAGTACAGCACCAGGCAGCAACATGAACTCCTCATTAGCAGACCACTTAGCAATAACCTCGAGACCTGCATCAGGCTTGTAGGCGGATAAAACAAACTTGGAGTGCAAGAAAAGGCTGTATCTGCAAAATATTAACCAATATTAAAAGCAGGCCATAGCCATTTTTGTAAACCTTACATTACGCCTGTGATTCCCAAAACGAGTAGGCAGAGAAGTGCTCGTAGAAACTACCTCGTTTCGCCAGTTAAGTTTAAGTCCTACCATGGAATAGATGGTGAGGTTGCCATACACCGGACATAGATCCGGCCTCCGAGCTACTACTAGAAATTTACAGGAGAAAATCTAAGTCAGTAATATCGAATAATATCCGACCCGGGAATCGAACCCAGGACTTTTTAGTCAGCAGTCGTACTTGCAACCATGCAACCAACGAAGCGGACTATATATTTATTTAGATTTTCTTTATACCATTCATTGGACAAAAACTTATGCTCGTCACTTCAATCTTTCCGTTTTATTTCAAAATAAAATTTACCTATCCTCATTCCAAAAGAAAGTAGTCTCATTGTTCATGGCAGTGTCTTCAGCGAGTTGTCTCAGTATCCTATCTTTGGTTACATTGTGACCCTCGCCAGGGTTGTCGCAATCCACACGCATCGTAAACGTCAGGTCTGGATCCAGCTTGAGGTACAATTCAGCTAGATACTGGACCAGAGAGTTCAGGACATACTGCTTTTTCTAGAAGGCAAGGTTTCTTAGTGATATAATGTCAGTATTTTTAACGACCATAGGCTCGCGGTTGCATACAGCCTCACTGATGATAAGCGAGATGTAGCCTAGGGTTTAGCACGCTTGTTTAAACAATATCTATGCAATATTGTTTTATAATTACAATTACATTTGTTTTCAAATAGATAAAACTTGGAATAATTCATGATAAGATTGAATATGACTTTTCTCCAAAATGGTATATCCTAATCGGCTCCCCAATTACCATCAGGTAAAATAGAAACCATATCCAAGCCTAAAGTGACCATAAAAAAAAAGATTAATGTGCTACCGCTACAATCATAGATAATTTTATTTTAATTGAATCTGACGTTTGACTGTTGGCAGGTGAATCACCTCATCGTAAGTGGTCACCGTCGCTTATACTTCTAGTAGTGTACCTCAAACTCCTGTGGGCAACTGCAATCTTCTCTCAAATCCATGAGTTTGCAGCATTCAGCATCATCTGCCTGCAGCAGTACAGTTGGAGAAACTAGCTGCGACACATCCAGGGAATAGTCCGTGAAGATGAGATTCCATCTGAAGTCGCGACGCACCAGCTTCTCCTTCACTGCCTGGTGAGGAAGTTGGCAATTATTCCCATTGTCGGTCAGGCCACGAAAGCTAACAGTTCGGGATCCAGGATATTTTTTTTTTCAAATATTAAAACGAAATTTCGTCCTGCCTACTAGATCCATTAGAAACAGAATATTGTAAAGCCCATATTAGTAAATAGAAGTAGAGTAAGAGTGGAAGTGGCAGCTTTCACCATTTCACTGAATCCATGATCCTTGGTTCGTTAATACATTTCATAGAAAAACATTTATTGTATCAAATTTCAAGGAAACAACTATTTGTTGTTCCCATATACTATATGTCCAAACACTTGTCTTCACGCCCAATTATTGACAGATTCCACTCACCCTTGCATAGGTTTTAACCACGAAACCACTGCTCCCTACTAGAACATAAAAGTTTGGTTCTGGACGCATGGCTCGTAAAGCGTTGGCTGACTCCCTGGTCAGACCAGCGTTGACCCAGATACGTGTGTTAGAACGACCCAGCAGTTCGTAGAGTATTTGGTCCACGTCTGTGGGAGTAACATCTCATTACTGGTGTAAAAGACACGTGACATATGGTCAACCTCAAAAATATTTTGTGCTGTTCGAAACAGACATTTAATAAACTACACATATACACAAATATATATACAGCATAATTAATTATTTCTACCGCTTAAAATAAAGTCTTTGGAAGATGAAGAAAAACCGCATGAGAGAGAGAGTGACATCAATAAATAATTGTTATTAAATACTGCACGTACCAGTCTCACTCTCTAAGATAAACACAGCATCCGTGGCATTCCTCTTGTCTAGGTATTTGTCCAAAGCTGCCACAAGCTGCTGTGAGCCCAGTGCAGTCCGCACTAAAGGTATACCAGTCTCCATCACGAGTTGCTCCACCAGCTCCCAGGGAGCCCATGACAAATCGATTATCGCTGAGACTCCTTTGGACACAGCTGCGCAAACTGAAAATGATGAAGGTTTGTTTACACGAGTTTAATTCATGAATCTGGACAGCAGCTACCTTCAGGTATACTATATTGTCTCTCAATTATTTATGACGATGTTGATGATGATAATTAAGATGATTATGATATTTCCATTTTTCAAGCAGTCGACATTTGGGCTGATCTGAACAACGGATCAAGATTACAAGTTAACATTTTGCACCATCGCCAATATCCACTATTGAAACATGAAAGAGTAAGATCCAGATCTCCTGCGATTGAAAAAAACCCACCCCCAGTTGAAAAGCAAGAGTTTTCTAAAATTTTACCTAATCAGGCCATATCTGACAAGAATTGCAGGAGAAAGTTGTATAAGAGCCATTAAAACAAAATTTATGAACATTAAAGAAAAATCTAAGTAAGTACCTTTCCTTTGACTCTCTTCTTCATTTTCTCTGTCCAGCTGGATTACATCATCAGAAATTTGCACCCCTTGCTTCGTCTCTTCAGTCAATTTTATGGCTTCTCCTATCTTCCTCGCTAAGTCTACTTCATGATCTTCTATTATAAACACTGTAACATCCATCTCACTACTTCTTATTACTATTCTAAGCATTTTTGATAATATTTCTTTACTAATGCTTGGGGGTGTAAGGGGTCCCACCAACACCTTCGGGACCCAAGTCAACCTCACCTGCTAGCGGTACACCCTGCTGATCAACGGACGAGGCTCTGACGCAAGCCCTCTTTCTTCCATTGGGAATCTGAGAGAATGGGCAGCAGCGTTCTCTCTAACTGTCGAAGATCCGACATCACACTGCGGTCACCAACCCGCTTGTCCAGCGTGGTGACTATGGCCATTTCCCCCTGATGATGAGGGACAATATAGTACATTCACCTTTAATATTTTTCTCCAGAATATTGTCGACGACTGGGTCGATGTACTCGTTGACGTCCTGGAATAGCACCGGCATCCCGTACTTGATGGCCATCTCCAGCTGCCTCAGGAACTGTGGGTCGTTGAATGACAACACCTGGTATACAGAATTTATAGCACTTAATATAAATTTCCTTCTCTAAAAACTTACATACCTACTGTGGCACGTACAGACAACAAAAAAATACCTACATATTTAAAACTAAAGCGGACACAATAATGGAAAAACAAAAATACAATTATAACCTTATATACGACCTTAATTACTATATACATGTAATTATAGCATTCATACATTAATATGTGAACATGTACATATCCGTACTCCCCAGAAGTTATTACGTATGTAAACAGGCGCCCGGGATATTAAAATATTCCCTGTTAAGTAAACGAAAGCCATTGTATGACTTCTTTTAGAGTTGTGGCATAACCAACTATGATACAATTTCGTTGAAATGAATACGACACAAAAATATACCAAAAAATATTTTGTTCGAATAACGTAAGCGATACCTTGAGATTATTTTTCGCTTCCTTCTTCTTGATCCAGTTGAGAGCTTGAGTTTGTGGGTCGATGCATAGCGGGAAACGCGACGCTCTCGTGGTGAGTATGCCGTTCTGGACGGACAGTTCGTCGGGAGGCAAGCCCTCGGAGTTCCAACTGGAATTGTATGCGATAAGAAATTTATACGTACCTATGGTATATAGCAACGGCTTTTCATAACCATATACATTCTTATAAACTCGCACATAGTTACATATCTGTACAGTAGCCAATACGTTTTTATTGTGAAGGAATCAAAAACCGTTTTGAAACGTTGCGGCTACAGTAAATCAACTATTTTGATGATACTACACAAATAATCGTAAACGAATTTCAAGTCACCGAAAGAAATCAACATAGTAAAACGTACCCGCTGATCTCCACCTCATTGGTCAGATTCCTTTCAATCGTAAAGGGCGTGGTTAAGGGGATTCCCCTCTCGATGACGTCCCCGAGCCAGTCTTCGTATATCATGGTCTGTCTGAACGAAAACGAGAAGGGTCCGGCGTAGCTCAGGAACGACGCCGAGAGCAAGCAGTTCCCGATAAGTCTGGACTGTTCCACGTACAAGGCCGCCAGGTCTTCGGTCCAACGCTTCTGCTCGCTGGACAGCCCCGACATCAGTTTATCCGCTGCTATCAGTCGCCGCATCATTATATCCGTTTCCTCCTGTAGCTCCTGTCGCCTCAACATGGCCGTTTCGTATCTGTTATTGAGACCGTCCAGGGTGCGCTGCAAACGGTCTATTTCTCTATTCAAGGACGCGAGGTAGTTGACGGCTTCCGTGTACTCTTTCTCCAGCGCCTCCACCTTGTCCTTCTTGGGCTTCACCTCCTTGTACACCGCGCAGTAGCCGAGGACGGCGATGACGAATTTTAGTAATCCGTATCTGAAGAGATTGTAGAAATTTGGTAGAACGGGGTTCAAAAGTTATATTATTAGTGGATTATAGTACCATGAATATTGACTTCATTTACTATCTTTGCAGAGATTAAACAGAAAAAGATATCATCATCTACACTTACTACATCTACTACACTTACCCCGTTTCTATCGACTTAACCCGTACTATATTATACACACTTTACATGGAATAAGGGGAGATTGACTTCACCATCATCAACACTAACCCAGCCTTACTGATCTGCTGCATGGTGTCGAGTTTCTTGCTCTTCTTCATGTGCGCCTTGACAGCCTTCACCTGCGCCTGCGTGATGAGGTCGCAGTTCATCTCCTGCAGGTTGCGCAGGAAGTTGGGGTCCGCCATCATGCCCTTGGCGCCCTTCCAGCTCACGTCCTTGATGCCGCGGATTATTACCACGCACTCGCAGACCACCTGAACATTATTGCTGTACTTGTACACTTGGTTAAGATTGTATACATACATATATGACGTTTTTTTAAGGATTTCCTACATTTCTATTAGAGTACAAAAATTAAATATCACGATTTCTTTTTCAATTTGGAGGCATTAAGAGCCTCGAATATTTTAGCCATTTTATTAAACGACGGCGCTAGAAATGCAGGATGTGCGTGAGGGCGTTTACGACAATGAGTATCGTGCGGGCAGTGGGCGGTACCTGCACGGCCTCGGGCGGCGTGGCGAAGGAGCGGATCTCGGTGATGTCGTTCTTGTCGAGGTCCGCGAGCGCGAGGCGCGCGGCGTGGAGCGCGGGCAGCGCGGCGGACAGCGCCTCCTCCGCCTCCGCCTTCTCCTCCGCGATCACCGCGCTCTGCTCCGTGATCTCCTGCGACTTCACCGCCGCCGTCTGCTGCTTCGCCACCGCCGCCTCCGTCGCTGTGCATGGTAACTTATTAAACTCGAACGAATCGATTTCGGAAATCATCTGATTAAATCAAAAATAAAGCACATGGGAGCGATTAATATATTTCGGAACCTGTGGAAATTTCTTTGAGCAACACTTCGCACTCCTTGGTCTGCTCGGCCACGATGACCTTCTGGATGGCGAGCTTAGCGTTCAAGTCCTCCAACTGCACGTTCGCCTCCTCGATCTTGGCCAGCCCGCCAATCAGACGCTCGCACTGCACGCGAAATCTAATTAGTCATCGAACTATTTGTCACAAAGCTAAGTTTAGTGAAGTTGCCGGTCATAATGAAGAGGGTATTCGTTGTTTTTTTGGTTAATTATTATTAAAAACATGATGATGATACAATATTGTTTGCTAAATATACGAAAATTAAAAAATACTATTGGGTGCCTTTTTGTATTTTGTACACCGTATTTTGTGAATATTTTTGACATTTGATATACTAGATGTTTCTACCTATTAGGTGTTTTGAAAAGACCTGTTTTTCTTTTTACTTCTGTTTATTCCATATTTATATAGGGCACAGTGTCGTCAAAGACGAACACGTCATGCTAACAAGAAGCAAATGTGACAATATAATAAAATGTGCACCTGCGCGACGATGAAGGCGTCCTTCTCGTTGAGCAGCGCGAGGTAGTTGGCGAGGTAGTCCATGTAGTGCTTGGGCGTGACGTAGTTGTTGCGGCGCAGGCGCTGCAGGAACAGCTGCGAGTAGCGCGCCACCGACATGTGCACGTGCACCACGTGCTCCACGATGATCGGACGGAACTCCTCCGGGATCTTCTCCACCTGCGCGCACGGGACACTACGCTCTACTACACTTTCCAAGCTTTATTCGATATTTAAGACAATATTAAAATTAATAATGGCGTATCAAAGTTATTTGTCTGACATTAATAGCTGGGAATTCGAAAGTTATAAGAACGATTTATACCTATGTAGGTACACTTGTAACTTAATCTATGAGACCCACCAATGTTAAAATAATTCGAAAACAAGTGTATATACATAAAATTACTCACGTCTGCCAGAAAAACATTAGCAACGGCTAATAGCGCCTGCTTGGGCCAGGGGAATTGCCAATCGATGGTGGTATTGTTCACCAAGCCCGGGAAACTTCGACATCTAGAAATATCTACATATTAAAAGATATATATGTACATATTAAGATGTCTTTTGCAAATGCTTTTTTTCTTTTTCGGTATAACAAAAATTAAACTGTGACAAAATGGAATTAAAACAATACTAAGGTAATACACAGTAATGATATAATCACACCAGATCCCTTACAGGGTGTGCCCTTAAAAGAAATAATGTTACCTATTTCGAAGAACATCTCCGCTCGGCGACATAGACAACACGACGTGCAAGTTGTCCGCACACTTATTACAGAAAAAATTCCACACCGCGTCCCTGCCACATATGATGCATTAATACATATGTATGTATGTATACAAATACTAAAAGCTTATAATAAAATAGAATATCCCTCAAAGTACACCTTGTATCGCAGTTTTGTTTTAGACATGGAAATAACCATATGACGTTTACAAGAATTGTCAAAAGATGGCGCTGCACGTTAAGAAATAAACAGGCGTTTGTAAGTATATACTGTATGCCGTGTTATTTAAATGTTTATATAGACATAAAATATAAAAAATCTATTAGACTAAGTGTAGACACTAATATGTTAAAAGCCAATATAAAACTCTGCAGTACTTCAAGCATTAATAAAGACGATATGGTTACTTGGCGACCCCGAAGCCGGCCTCGTTGCTCTCGTTGCGCAGCGCGTTGATGATGGCGTCCTTCTCGTCGTCGCCGAACAGCGCCGGGATTATACCGATCATTAGGATGTTATTAATGAACTCCAAGAATCCCTCCTCTAAGATCTGTGAAGCGCGCCGATGGGAAAAATGTCACTGTGCACACAATCAAGCTAGAACTGTTACGGCAACTAAACTAGGCACTAGAGGGCGCTACTTGTATTTCGAACAAGTACTATTAAAATATTTTTAAGCGCTTGTTTTCATAACGAAGCTTCAAGATTAGGCTGTTAAAGCATGCCTGTTTTACATAACATGGCAGTTCGAGACTGTATTATGACTGTATTATGACGAGATTATCAGACTATGATTCCAGATACTCGTCTCTTTGATAGTACTGACATGACAGTTGTGAACAACCGCTTTTAATTGATGTTGGTGGAGCAGATAAATCGACGTGGGCAGTTAATTCCTTGGCTTCATGTTTACAATAATTTCATGGCTTTATTTACAGTTAGTACAAGTAAATAGGGGAATTCCCGTTTTAATCGAGTGATTTTGTGAAAGTAGTATAAAACATGAAAAAGCAATAGTGTTGCAAGTGATCTAGAAAACAGAAGCGTCATTCAAGCTTTCTATTATCTTATAAAATGTTGAAGGTGAAAATTAGAGCAAGAAGTTGACAAGGAGATACCTGTGCGGCAGTGAACAAGAAGACGGTGGGCTTCCCGTCGACGCCGAGTTGGTTGTAGAGGCGCTTCATGTCGTCCTTGAACGTGTTCTCGTTGTAGTTGCGTGTCACCGTGATCTCGAACACCTCGCACCCTGCAGCGCATCCGACGTCATTAGATAGAGAGTACGTCGGCGAAGAAAAATCACATATAAGTGAAATATAAAAATATAGTGATAAAAATAATTTTTTTTTGAGAAGATTTTTATATTGCTGCTTTCTTTACATTCGGTGTTCACTAGAGCGTTTTAAAGTCTAATAATAGACAATTTTACTATATAGATATCGTTGTTGTCAAATTAGCCACTTCCATAACTCGTTTGCTTGCTTTTGTTGCTAATAATACAATAAGACAAACGAATACAGAATAATACAATTGACTGATTTAGAAATAGAATAGAACAAATTTAAGAAAGTAGATTAGAGGCAAAGCGGGCACAAAGATGTTAATGGGAAATATAAAGCCTAATCGTGCAGTGTCGGTGAGTTGAGTGAGGCGAGTGGGGCGAGTGGGGCGAGTGGGGCGAGTGGGGCGAGTGGGGCGAGTGGGGCGAGTGGGGCGAGAGGGGCGAGTGGGGCGAGTGGTGTGAGGGCGGTGAGGTGGGCGGTGTGGGTGGGTGGG
>DWME01000507.1:0-32819 GCA_018244795.1 Parelbella ahira ahira
GTAGAGAGCACTCAGTGTCAAATCCCTACAGACCTGATACGTTGCTGCCCCATTAATTATTTTCTTCATATACGAGAAAATTTTCAAGTAGGTATAAATTCGGAACAAACTATAGCATTATTGTTAAGGTCTTACATGTGGTTATCAACCTTGAGAATTTATTATTTTATCGTCATGCCAGACTCCTTAAGCCTATCCTAGGTAGAGAGCACTCAGTGTCAAATCCCTACAGACCTGATACGTTGCTGCCCCATTAATTATTTTCTTCATACACGAGAAAATTTTCAAGTAAGGTTAAATTCACTATTTTTCGAACGGGACAACGTGTAAACCAGTGTACATTGCGCTGCATTCAACTACAGTGTTGTTACATCTGTCGCACTTTGCACGACCTAATTGCCAAATTGAAAGTCAACAAAAGGTTGTATACCATTGACCTTAAATAATTACAACAATAAGTATAATATAAAAGCTTTTCGTATTATTACTTTTACGGAAATCAAATTGAAATCATTCATCGAGTTGCATTAATTTGCAACGTATTAACAATCTTACTTATTGAAAAGCCATTTCGAATAAAACACGAAAATCTTCGAAAATTTTCGCTTTACCACAATACTGCATGAAATGTAACAGACAAGTATATGGCGGAACATTAATCTTCAATGCATCCAATCGAGTTCTGGCAAAAGTGAAATTAATTAACTGATGAATCCCTATCCTTCAAAGTTTGCCGTTAGGTAGTAAAATACGTGTTCATCAGATACGCTCTTTGATATGAAGCTGGGAACTTTCACAGTTACAAATTAATTTCCAGGAACCACTAGCAAGAAAGTACTCCAGTATCTGTCAAAGCAGTCATTTCGCCAAAATTTTGCTAAGTGTTACATAGTTTCACGGACTGTTATGAATACTTACTTCAACAGTAAAAATTTACGAAGGAAACAGTGTTTAACGATGAAAAATATTCTTCTAAAATAAGAGCTTTTCGTAGAAAGAACTCTATTTCGGTTTTAAAATAGTAAAGAGTCTCGATTTACAGTTCCAATTCTCACAAATATTAAAAATGCTAACATTGGATATTTCAAAAGTAAGGAGCTTTATTGGATCTGTAACAGAAATAAGTACCTCGGCAGTGGAGGCAAATGGAATTTCTATAGACACTTCTATTCCTGAGCAACAACGTTTTACCACCGCCACCCGACCAGTAAGACATGGATTTGGACTGCAAAATTTTCTTATCTTTGATAGGAAAACGAGTATTTGAAAAATGTTTATATTACATAACACTATTATTTGGCACAAGTATAAAATTTTCACATCATTACTGAGAGTAAGTATGCATAAGTTCCATAACTGTCTAAATGCATGCTGATGATATGAACAGACTAAATAACGGAATGCGCAAAAGTTGAAACATTTTCACACACCGTAATAATAACCGGCGAAGCTCGTTGAATTCAAAATTGTTTGCAACTCCAGCCAGTAGTCGGTAGCGCTACAGGTTAGAAGTGCCAGACCCATTTGCGTGCCACGAAAAGGTTTAAGAGGACCGTACATGTATCTCTTCTTTTTCGTTACACATTGTTATTTTTAATTCGTTACATATAAACTATAAGTGCTGAGTATTTTTATCAAGTTTAATCACACATTCACCAATATGAACCGTTTTACTGTATATGCACTTACTAGATATTCAGATTAGAAAAAAATTTAAATTTTACCACTGAAAAATTGAACATGAATTGAACATTTGCACCCTGAATATTCCATTAAACATATTCAAGGTGGAACGAGTAAAATGCCTGCAAAACCACAAAATACATTAGAGGTACTGAGCTATAACCATATCAGTTAAACAATGAAAGTGGCGGCGACGACGCGACATCATTAATATTTCTACACCGGGAAATATTGAAGCTATAATGAGGTAGCAAATTGTCACGTATACGATGCTCATATGAATGTTAAATGTTTGCATCCCTATTACAACAATGCATGCTTCGCCTTCATTGGGATCCAATTGCAACACCTTTTCAAGTACCATTACATAACAAATTTAAGGATTGTATTTTATAGGTGCAATCATTCTCAATTAGTCATTTGGAATACGAAGGATTTTTTTTAAATAGTAGGTACATATATGTTTATGTTTCATAAGCTGTGAAAACGTGTGAACAGTTTTCACTAATAAGTACATATTTTAAAATGTCGAGTAGAACTTAATTCTGAAAAAAATGAGTATGCAATTTGCAACTAAGCTATACTTGGTTAGAATGTAGTTTAAATGCGCGTTATATTTGCGTTATACACTGTTTCAAATGACCCAAGCCTTTGGCTGTCTATATTAAGTTTGCCCATGTAAATCATATACAATAGCAATATTGTTACACTGAATAGTATAGTACTTTGACGTATAATATACAAGTAATTATTTGCTTTAAGTTAGTAAACCCGAATGAGAATTATAAACTGAAGTTATTATTGCATAAATTATGAAACTGGTTTGCTCTAACAATGTGCTTTTATAAGAAACAAAACGAACAGATATACTCATTATAAGGTCAAAAGAAAATACTATTGTCTTATATACACAATAAACATTTAAAATCTAAAAATCACCCGGTGAACAAGCAGTGTATTTCCAAAATGTCATTAAAATTTTGCGACTGGATGCGCTTTGACTTAAACGGAGCATTAAAATTTTCCATGACTTTCTAAATCAAAGCGTTTCAACATAATAACATTTTGTAAAAGCACGAATAGGGAAGCACTGATTCAGTGATTGTTGTCAGTCGATGCTATAATTACGTGAGAAGGGTAGCAATCGGCAATCTGCTGTTCAATCAATCATTCATGAATACAGGACATTTCCATTTATTGGAAAAAAACTATGATAGCTCGTTTCTCATTTTCTGCTCGTAAATGGTTATGTGAAGCCGGCATTAAAATATGTACCGACGCTAAAAGCAGTTCACAGTTTTCTATCGTCACGTAATGATTTTTACCTGGACTCATGGTCATAACGGCTGTTTTAGGTATATAAAGGTGTAGTTACATAGAATAATTATTATGCTGTATAACAATATGTAGAAATACCTATATCAAGTGATATATGTAGGTATATCTACATAAAGGTATTGTTAGGCTCGAAGCATAGCAAAAAATCAATATTCTCTCGGCACGAAGTGAGAATAAGTAGGTATAGCATAAATGTAGGTATGCCGAACTACATAATATTGGAACTAAGATATCTCAGGCGTTCAGTGTCCAACTAATTTCATTGCACGTTGAGATTTAATAAGCCGATTCTGAAATACGTCATATTCATAACCTTTGGCCTATCCGCAATCTTAACTACAAATCTGACATGCGTAAAGCTCCCCCTACAGGAATATTCTGGTGAACATTTGAAATGACAACTCTGTAGTGAATTTTGACATTCACATCTACGTTTCAACTACAGTTCCAATTTCAATTTACATTTGTAGACGAATGAAATAATAAAATATCACATTATTTAGTTTCAGATAGTTGAAACAAGTCATTAAAAATTGGTACTTAATGGTGTTAAGCGTATTTATTCATTAAACTCTATAAAAGAATAGATGAAATTTTAACCTCATCTAGTAATGTATGCTAACTACTTGTATTTCTCATTAAATTTCTAATGTCTATAAATTGTTACATGTAAAAGTTACTTTTAAAGAAGAATGTTCTAAAGAAATTGTAATGACTTTTCCGTAAATTGTTGTAAATGTCACAACTACAACATCGAAGTAAAACAGTTTCTTAATATGGACCAACTCCCTACAAGCAAAGGACCGACGGGAAGATATACAAGTCAAGAGATAATTTTATAAAAATAAAGGGCACTATTATATGAAATAAGCTTTGTAGCAATAAAACAAGATAAAACTATTAATCGATTTTTAAAACGCGTTTAATTTGAATTCCAACTTTAGTAGGTTGAATCATTTGCAAACATTTATGTAAAATATTCAGAGTGGAAAATTACTTTGGAGAACATTATGGAGAAGGACTGGGTTGTCTGTATACAACCCGTACCACAAAATAAAAATCCAATGCATCCGATGGTGATGTTTATAATAAATGTATACAAGATGAGATTACACAGGCGTATTATTGTGACGTTGTGTATTAATATAATAAGTTACCCCAACAAAGCTTTCAAAGCAAGACAGGGTAATAATAAAAAGGGTGAGGGTGGAAAACTTCTGTCACACAGGGGCTATTGCATGTAGGAGTTAATATTATTATTATGGGATAAAACAATTTTCTTAAATAAAATTTAGTCAAATGTTTTACGATTAATGAACGAATATGACCATTTTGACACACTCGTATTAAAAGTATGATTAACTTTGAAAATTCGAAAGGCAACCCTTTTTCCGTGTAATTCTTCCACACAGGTACGATCAATGCTACTATATATTTTTACCGGTAAGTGCTCTCTTTGTGTTCTGTTTTTAAGGTGAGAGGTCAGCGCCGCGACGTCTCCGTAACATAATATGATCTGAATCTCTCCATGACCGTATGAGGTATAGATAACAATAACGTGATATTACATATTGTCAGATTTACAAAAGAACCTTTTATCATCCATGAAATCTGATGCTATTTTTCTATGTAACTCTACCGCCTAAAAAAATTGCCATACATTCGTTTCAACAAAACCCATTCAATGCGGCTCGATGGGCCTTATTAAAAGATTCTTAATCGTAAATATACCTACCTATTGGAGTGATACGCTTCTTATCTTTCGGTAGCACTATTTAGCTATTAAGCTATGCAGCTTTACGACATAACCTTGTGAATTTAAGTAATAGTCCTGATTTTCTCCATTTTCAACAATCAATATATTTTAATGTGGGCAGTAGTTACACAGTGGTGGTACATACAGCAATAGTATAAAATGCTGCGACCGACCGATCCCCAATAATAATAATAATAAGGTAATAAAACATTGGCTTAATATTAAACTCGAATTATTACTCCAATTGTCATAGCCACTAAGGAAATGGTAATGTCTGACTGTAATCCGTCAGATATCGCCGCAACTGCAGGAGCCTTGGACCTCACTCAACCACACTGCTTTACTACGGATTAGCGATGATGCCAAACTCGAGAAAACATACAATACAATACAATACAATACAATACAATACAAAAATACTTTATTGCACACCACATATAGTCAAAAACAACAAAATAACAATAGTAATAATAAAGGTAACTAGGTAGCATGGGCGGTCTTATCGCTTAGAGCGATCTCTTCCAGACAACCAACATTAGGATAATGTAAACAGAAAAACAACTAATGGGCATGGTGTACAAAAATTGTTTGATATACGCAAAACACATATCTAAGAGTGGTGTATACAATACAGCAGAATCACAAAGCGGAAAGAGGAGTAAAGAAGGGAAGGGGACAAGTTAAAGTGACGTGTAGTAAGATTTAACTTGCCTTTTGAAAGAATGTAGGGACTGGGCTCGTCTTACTGATAAAGGTAGGGAGTTCCAGAGAGAAACGGATAGGACGGGAAAGGATTTTTTATAAAAGTTACAGGAATAGGCAGGGGTACGGAGAGTAAGGTTCAAATTAGATCGGAGGGAACGGTCGCTACCATGAGCCATATATATATATTCGAACCGTTCTTTAAGATAATGCGGCGATGTAGGATTGAATAGCACGCAGAAAAGAGCCGAAAGAACATGAGTATTCCGACGAAGACGGATGGGGAGCCACTTGAGTTTTGCACGAAATTCTGAGATATGGTCATACTTGCGAAGTCCAAATATAAACCGGATGCATAAATTTTGGAGGCGCTCAAGTTTATTTAGTTGCTCCTCGGTAATATTAAGATAGCAAATATCAGCATAGTCAAGGATCGGAAATAACAATGAATGAACAAGCGCAATTTTTGTGGGAATGGGCAGAAAATATTGCAGCCTGCGGAGAGATCCAACAACGCTAAATATTTTGCGACTAATTTCGCTTATTTGCGGCGTCCAAGTTAGGTTACCGTCCAGAATGATACCAAGGTTTCTAACCTTATCGCTATATGGCAATTCAGCGCCGTCCAATAGCACCGGTGGCAGGCTATCCCAAACTATTTTGGACGTCAGCTTTGGGGAGCCGATTATTATGACCTGGGTTTTTGCAGGATTTATTTTTAGTCCATACGATTCGCACCAGCTTACTATATGGGTAAGGTCGTCATTTATTGATTCTATCGCTTTTGGAAGGTCTTTTAGCGATGCCTTAGTATATATTTGAAGATCATCTGCATACAAGTGGTAGGAAGAAGAAATGTGAAGACTTACAGAGTTAATGAAGATCGCGAAAAGGAGTGGAGACAGCACGCCACCTTGCGGTACGCCAGCATTAGTGCTAATCCAAGAGGAATAATTATCTTGGAGCCGAATTCGTATACCTATATGTTCCCATTTTGAGCGGTATAATGAATTATTTTGATCTAATTAAGTTGACATAATATATGAACTTGATATACCTACATATTAAATATGAAAAACAAAGACGCAACATTTAAATGTGTTCTGGTATCCAATATCCAATTAATGAAAAATTATAATTTCAACGCGACACGTATAATCATTTAATGCTATATTTACAGACATAACCCGTGTAATTATATCATTAACTGCCAGCAATACAATTCCATGACATCACGCAAGATGAGTCGGAGCGCAAGGCCGCAATCAAGCATGCAAAGCTCGTCTAGGTCAACTGATACCAACATTTACCTAGTCCGTGCTTCAATATTGTCCTGTTTTATTAGTAGGCAAATCAGCTTACACCCTATAACGGTCAGAAGGCTGTCAATTTGCATAACTTTCGGCAAGTCTATGCGGTGTTGCCAGGATATGTAGGTCAGTTTAAATTTTTAGGGAATAATTTGATACTTTGAGACCCGATCACCAATTTCTATTATCCTTACAGACCGTACGTAGTTCTATATTCATCACACGTGCACGCCGGTTTTAAAAACTTTCATTACGGATTATTTCCAACTTAACACTTCATAATGTAATACGATAATAAACAATCATAAATTAAAATAACTCGCCAACATTATATTGACCAATAACACAATAAAAAATACATAGAAACACAAAAAATTCTGTACACATGTTGTATATATGTAAACGTAATAAACACGCATGTTACGCCAGTCGTAGACACGACCTTCTAGGAATCGGTTGTTCCGCTTGTGTGATCTAACACTTGCGACGTACATACAAACACACACAATATAAACGTATATATACAATTTATATACATATCTTTGGTTAGACATCAAGGTAGCATTTTCCTTATTTTTAGTGTGGGTGAGTCATAGACTTGTCTATGCGAATTTTGGCTGTCAAGTTGACGGTCAGCGGGGATACGAGCGCGCGTGGGGTGTCGTGAAACAAGCGGAATATCATTCATTAACTTGTAAATTCAATTAAATAAATTTTCCACTGAGCAAATTCTAATTTACATATGTTATTACGTCGCGAAGCCTAGTAAAATATTTAAAGATAGCGGTTTTTAGTTCTGATTTACTGCAGCAACTGCGCCTGACCACACTGACGCAGACTGCGTGTTTAGACTCAGTTCCCACTAGGGCAGAGTGTTGCGACATATACTATAGCAGCATATTGAGTTCTATGTCCATTGGCTGACGTGCGTATACCGAGAGTTTTTTCTTTTAGTTTTATTCTCTGGATGAACATTAAGGATTTAATAAAGCGTTAAATGCATTAATATAGCTTAGTTTAACCAAATGAAAGGTTTAATGAACGTTGAAGGAGCACAGCAAGCCTGTGCTCTCTGTCCACTCTGTACGCGACCATACAGGAAAATTAAAAAATAGTGACAATATTGTTGTTGGGTCCAAAGAGATAATCTGAGTGTATATCATTAATTAAATATATTGTTGAGATGAATAGGAGGAAAATATTGCATATTTTAAGTTCAAGAAATCTGTATCTATATGGAAAAGAATATAGAAGTATATTTTTATAATTATCAATAATGCAACAGGACATAGGGAATATATTTCCCTGACGGGGTAGGCAGAGGCATACACTCCCATGATTCATTACTACTAGCTGTTTAATAGGCGGTGAGATATACATTGGGAACTAAGTCATACTCCTCGCTGTTACAGGAAATTTCAAATTAATATAAGTAATATGAGGATTTTATTGAAATAAAAGCCTTTTGCATCAATATAATGGTACTGAGTATGTTGTTATTAAGGATACTAACTTTTGAAATGTAGTGTTGTCAAGTTTTATGAAACTACGGCTCTGAGAACAAACGGTCAGAAATCGGGGCGCAGACTGCAGGTTAAAGCGTTGGGTCCGGACGAAGTTTATACAAACATTCACTGACTTTACACTACATTGCATTTTACATTACGGATATACATATTATAAATGTACAGTGAACTACGCTATATAATAGGTATATACTATTCAGAGGCATTGATAAGGTTATAATTGTATTAAACGTTGGCAATAGAAGTATAAATCTATTCATACTTTAATATTCCACACAACCTGTACGGAAAGACATATTATAGAAATAAAAGTCAATTGCGTTGATTGTTTAATTGGTTGGTTAATTGTTTTAAATCAGAAGAATTGTTGAGTGACGTCACTAAACAATTAAAATGTAGATACTTCATTGAAATCTGCTAAACTTCTATTTTAAATACGATTGAAATCTCTGTTTGACATACCGGTTTATTTTATAATACTCTTGATGATGTACTCGTCATGATGACCCGCCAAAGACCGTATCGGTGGATGAGAAACTGTTATAACGAGATTTTAGACAAGCTTTTTAAGAAATCTCCATTAGGCAATGAAAAAAAAAATTAATAAAAAGAAATTTAATTATAACAATCAATCAATATGACCGGTCGTTGAAAGAGACGTCTATATCCTTAGTTGGCTAAATGTGCTGATGAAGCATTCTCAGATTGCATCACAGTGAAGTGGGTTGCAGGCACCAGGAATAACAAAATCAAGGTAGACAGACATTATAAGCCATTTCCATCATTAACTTGACGTTACATGCGGGACACTTGATCAGGGTAAACAATGCTTTCTTCATGGATCTCATTGGGCCACACCGTCTCGACTATCCAGTCCAAGTAATGGGAGACCCGCGTATAAGCTCCAGGGGTTCCGCTGTTGCACTTGGGGCCCCACGAGACCACTCCGTTGATGACGTAGTTGCAGGGGAACTCCTCGTTGCGGACCTCGGACATCAGGGGCCCTCCACTATCGCCCTTAAAAAAATATTCAAGTCACTAACCAACCACAAACATTCTAAGATACTGACAGAACAAGACCTAAATTTTATGTGGCCAAGGTGCATTTCGCGACGTCCATTAATAGCGGAAGAAGACAGATTTTAAAAACGATCACTTGAATTGAAACTTCATATTTTCATTCGTAAATAAATATACATACTATGTTCCTCGAACGAACGCTCAATAAAAGTTTCGAATGCCGAAAGTCCAGTAGCAATGGAAGTTCCTGGACATTTGTATATCACCTAACTTCTCCTAAAATACTGGACAGGTTTGGATGAAGTTTCTTGTGTATATTTCAACGGTTCTTGGATTACTTGAAAACAATATTGAACCTGGTAGACGGCGCGGCTGTTGATATGTCACTGATGTTTACTGTACGAATAAAACGATAGGAACGATTTTAATGATATTTTTGTGTTCGTTCGAGTGGGTCCCTGCAAGATTTATCACAAATGGACTCAGGAGGTGGTGCTGCAGTCGGTGAGAAATCTATAAAATGATGACAAAACCCAATACACTTATCCGATATAAGCCCAATTACACTTACCCGTGTCGAATTCAAGACCTGTTAATCAGCAGTCGGGCAACAAGTCGATCAGAAAATTTGTTAACGTTAGTGCAAGAGAGATTGAGCTCTATGAGAAAATATTTGAAATAGGTAGATACAATATCTTACCTGGCATGTGTCTGTAAACATTCCCGTACGAGTCCGGTAGCCTGCGGCGCAAATCATAGTAATGTTATTCCACACAAAATCCCTTGATTTCAGAGCTCTTTCGCAATGAAAGCCCTCCTGTTCATAAAGAATCGCCTGAAAAATACATAGATTAGGAAAATAAGGTAATAATAATAAGAATGTAAGAAAGCAATATTAAATTTCAAGTAGGGGAAGGTTTGGTTACATTTGGTTATCCTAAATAGCGAATTGGAAGATGAGAGGACGGGCTAGCAAAGAAACATCAGTATTGTTTAATAGAAACTCTTAAATAAGATTTCATTCCAGCATAGCACATATCTATCACCTCTTGAGAGTCATCATCATTATCATCATCAGCTTATCTCAGCCATTGGTGGACAAAGGCTTAATATCATCACAAGTACCAAGTTCAAATACACTAAAGGAGAATCTTACATTTGTTCAACACCTTTGAAACGAATAAAATGTGCTTACTTGAATGTAAAATTTTTGAAAGAGAAGGTCAATTTAAATACTGCTCTTTCCTTCATGTTTTCAGTTATGGTCTCACCGCTCTGTTGTCACCAGACGTAGGGTGACCGGAGTGTTACCAGAATTAATTAATTACCTCCATTAATACAGCTGAAGAACCATCATGTGGGTTCGTTTCTCCCCAACCCGCTACTATCCGTGTATCGTCGTATATGATGCCGGGCACTGGCAGACATATCGGCCGGATGAACTCCGAGAATTTCACTCTGCAATTTTTAGTTATCGCAGACGTCTTAAAATAAGGGTTGCAGTTCATTAAATACAACAGAGCAGATCAATGTGGTGGAAATCCCTAATATCTGTCTACTCCTACTGAAAGTGGTGTGATATGTACGTATGTTATTCTTCTCAATCAAATCTCCTAAGCAGGTATGCAGAGAACGCCAAGCTCCAAATACTGCTCAGCTAAAACAACTATTTTTGAACAAAAAGTCCTGTTTTACTATGGTTGTAAATTTCTCGAAACTGTAAGAATGGCAGAAATAGCCTTCTCATTCTTATAGAAAACCGTGTCCTACGCAGAAAAGGTTATAGGACGTTTGCATGTTTGGTTTGCTTTAAATATAAAAAAACATACTGTCGGTCCAACTTCACCAAGGCGATGTCGTCGTGTTTGTCCGCGGTGGTATAATGAGGATGGGGTATTCGCTCTGTTATCACATACAGCACACCGTTGGCCAAATCCGTTTTGTTCAGAACACCCAGTAAAGCGTATTGGATCTGACGGCTGAAATTTGGAAGTACATTGAAATAACGGCATGAAAAATTAAAACAATCCAACGATCGGCAGGGTATCCTGATCTGATAGGGTAACATTGCAGATTTTAATGGCTAAGAAGGCTAATGGCTCAGAAACGTCGTACAAAGCTCATGTCTTTGGGGACCAAAGGGCTGGCAGTTATTTGGCATAGAGGCTTAAACTTATAATTCACAGGGATGCTGCAAGTGTTTTGGGAATCTTGTCTCACAACGACAGCTTTAAAAGAAGTTTTTTTTTTATAAATATTGTTTTATTTTTAATATTACTTTCAATATGTTTGAGGTTGATCAGGCTGTTAATTTTGTTATTTAAAATTATTCTTATTTTAAAAATTATAGTCATTGATAATTACTTACAAAGTGCTGCTGGATAGAACATGTCCAGCAGTGAGGATGTACCGGTCGCTGATGAGGGAGCCACCTCCGATCCAGTGCACATCGACATCCGATTTGGGCATGCTGTCATGGCAGCCGAGAAGAGCCTGCAATGTTACAATGTGAGTTCAGACTATATTTTACAGCTTATATTGATACGCACAGCATTTGTGCAGGTGAATCCTGGACCGCGTTCACGACGTGTTGATAGTGGTTAGAAATAAGTCGTTTGGAAATGTAGAAAAAGTGGTATACTACATTTCGACTGCCTAGTTGGTCAAACGGTTGCACGCCCGACTGCCGATCTTGAGTTCCTGTTTTCAAATCCCGGGTCGGGTACTGTTGGATTTTTCTAATTTAGAATTTCTAGTATCGACTCGCAGTCTGGATCTGTGCTCGGTGTATAGAAATAGGCTCAACACCTATTCCATGGGACGTAACTGTAAATGGTGAAACGTGAGTGTGCTGAACTCCTCTGCCTACCCTTTCGGGGATTACAGGCGTTGTGTTAATTAAAATTGTAATTATAATATAATTTTGCTATAAAATTGCATGCTAGCTATAGCCAAATTTGATACATATGCCCATATTTGTTGCAATAGAATATATGTATGTATATATTTATATTTCTACAAACCATATGCGGAAATTCTTTCAGCCGAGCTGGTGTACCTCCTGAGATTCTGGGGAAGCCACCGACATTACACTGTCTTGACCTACTGTAGATTGAGAGATCCTGCTCATCCTGTTCGCAGACGTTTACATATCTCTCGTTTTCCACGCACTCTGGTAATGAAAAATCAGAAACGATATAGTATATCCAACTGTTTGCAATCGTACGCTGCCTTGCTTCTATCGACATTAGAAACGAAAGACATTAGACGAAATTAGAAACAACTTTTTTATTGAAAGACATATCTAACAAGCAGATGGCCCAGCAGTTGCAAATGTCAACATGGCCATAGCCGACAGTGACCACTTATCAGCAGGTTGCCCGTCTGCCTGTTTGTCTTATTCCGTGTAAACGGGGGAAGAGGGGGGGATTAATTAAGAGATATTCTCAGCAAAGTGATTGGCAGCGGCTGGAAGAGCTGAAAATCGAGCTCAGTGACGTGCTGTTGGAGAGGCCTCTGTCCAGTAGTGGACGGGAGCGCGTTGCTGCTGCTGCTGATGATGATTATGGAGTAGGTATTATTCTTACTGGACCAGGCGATTTGATGGCTTCGTTTAGTAAATTTCGGTGGCTTGATGTAAGGTTGCTTGGGACACCCCTCGGGCTCAGGGGGTGGTGGCAAATCCGGCTGGTTTGGGCAGCACAACATCGGCAACTGGCCGTTATAGCGGCACTCCTGAAACCATTCATTATCATTTCATTTTATTACATAAGTTCATGCCTGATCGGAAGGTCCTGGGTTGGACTATTGGATTTTTCAAATTTAGGTTCTTTGTTATGATTCAGGATCTCTGCCCCGTGTATGGCAACAGCCTCACCACCTATTTCATAGAGAGACATAAACGTAACTGATGATGTGACACTTCAACGCCAACTGTTATTGGTTCTGCGACAAATGTAACCATCCCTTTGCCACATTTGGTCGCTAATCCTTACCGCTTGACTGTTCCTCATGACACCATCTGTGGTTGCTTTGAAGAATTTACTTAACAGGCCTGTCACGAAGTCCTTTCCTTCTGGACAGCACACGACCCTGGTCATATGTTTCCACCTGCACATCTGAAAATACGATTTCCATTACTTATCATCATCATCATTATCATCCGTCTATTCCCATCCACAGCTGAACACAGGCCTCTCCAACAGCACGCTACTGAGTTCGATCTTCAGCATCCAACCGCTGCCAGCCAATTTGCATCACATGAACCGGGGATGTAGGGTTCCAATGTTGGCACGCAGCTCGCATGCAGCAACAAACACCTGTGTTAGGTTAAATGTTACTCGTTATAACGGTGAAGTATAGAAGGAAGGAAGAACTTTTGATGCTAAGCGCATGTTTTGTGAAAACACGCATCCCATCATTTAGAGATATTTGTGTTCATTCATGTTATTTTCTATCGGTATACGAATAAAGAGTATAAATAAATGAATGCCGTAAACAGTGACCACCTGGCAGTACTAATTACATATATATATTTCGTTCTGTGCGTTTACCTCTGTTCAGCGGTGGATTGAAGTAGGCTGATGATGATGACGATCATGACGATCATGACGATGATGACGATGATGACGACGACGACGATGATGATTGTAATTATATACTTACTGGAGGATGCACTCCATCCTCAATCAAGTTGTTCGCATACGTGCACAGTTGTACAAACTTACAAGTGCCCGTGATGTTGAATTCTTCGTCTGAGCACGGGTCGCCTTTGGAACAGAAATAACGTAACATCACGTCTGCAATCTCCGAAGAGGTAGGCAGAGCAGTGTAGTTATTAGTTACGTCCCATGGAATAGGTGGTGAGTCTATTGCCATTCGTCATGCACAGATCCAAACTCGAAACCACTACTAGAAATCTCAACAGAAAATACCTAGATATTATTATATTATTATTCTATTGTACTTATAGCCTGACTGATGACCGAGGCAAAGTACTACACCATACTGCCCACCTCTGTGGTTAATAAAGTCGTGATATTGTTGAACCACTGCAGAAATATCAGCGTAGTTGAACACGAACAATTACCGGTATGTATACTTACAACGTTTTGAGGAAAATGTTATTGGGATATTCTTGTCCTTATTACAAAATTATGATATGTTGATAGCGATGAATCAATGTGTCAGTCTGTGTGTCTTTACATATGTGTATACTAGCACGCCTAGTTGCTTACAGGGTAGGCAGAGAGCACCGAATGCTAAATAAATAATAATATCTGTCCTTACAGAACTGCTGTTTTTACTGCATAATTTGGAATAAAGACTATATAAAGAAAATAAGCAGAATGAAACGAGTTTTGTAAACGATCAAGAGTGTTAAAAAGGGTATATTTATTTATTATCTATGAATGTTCGTAAGTTTCGAAGTTACTTAAACCTAACATCACGCCTATAATCCCCGAAGGGGTAGGCAGCGGAGTGTAGTACACTCCCACGTTACACCAGTTACGTTTAAGTCCCAAGAAATACCCGGTGAGCCTATTGCTACACATCGGGCACAGATCCAGAATCCGAATTAGAAAAATCGAATAGTACCCGGGATTTGAATCCAGGACGTCCCGTACGGCTGTCGCGCTTGCAATCACTCGACCAACGATGCGGTCAATGTTATTTGAGTAAATTAATTCATGTCATTCAAGGATAAAAGCGCAGGACTCAGCTAGTATTTACACTACATTCGAATAAGTTATTCTAAGAATTAAAATAACTGCTTCGTTGGTTAATGGCTGCCAGCGTGACGACACATCCACAGCTCCGAGTACTGGATCCAACTGCTATTGGGTTTTTCTAACTTGCAATCCCTTTTAGTGACTCGTAGTTTGAATCTGTACCCAGTGTGTGACAAAAGCGTCACCACCTATTTCATAGTGGTACATATAACTTAATTTGTAAGACGTGCTAGTCTGCTACGCTCCATTGCCTACCTCTTTGGGGAAATATAGGCCTGATGTTATGTAATATGTATGTTGTTTATCAGCCGTCTGGTAACCATAACACAAGGTTTGTGACTTGCTTTGCAATCAGATGCCTGTGTGCGGGGATGCCCCAAGATATTGCTATAGGTAGTATTGATAATATTACAGTTATGGGTACTATAGACTCCTCAAGGGATGGTTTTTGACTAGCAGTGGTCTTAGACAGGTGATGATAATGATGATTTTTCTTTAATTTGTATTCGAACCAACAACATTTCGAACCGCGGCCAGAAGCACTAACCATTGGACATATTGCAATAAATATGTGACACAAGATAAATAGATTTTATATGCTAATAATATGAGGATTGCAAAGTTGTAAGTCGTAACCCTAAGAATAAATTATTTTATTAACAAGTTGCAATCAATTTGAATGACGTAAGCTTGTTTATTGAAAACAACACCTGTATATACATACATACATACATTCACATACATACATACATACACATACATACATCTGCATACACAGTATGCACTATGTTGGCCTTGCCAAAAGATTTTCTATCAGCGGCTTCTCTGGAAGTCATGGGATAACTAGTGCCCTTTTAAATTTTTGTTGACGTAACGAAATTGGGAGAAAGGTCTTTAAAAAAGATGGTTAATTGTATTCTTTGTTTAAATTATGACTTTATTTTTCTAAGCGAATGAAAACCACAAACAAAACTCAGCCAGCAACGGTGTCACATGCAACAGATTTATTAGAAATTTTTACATATACATTTAGCAAATATATTCATATAAGTACATATATGTCGTATATAAAGGAATTTTAATAATAATTATTATTATATCGTCAAGACAGCTTCTTTACTGTACAGGCAGGGAGCAACAAATAACAAACACTTCCTTACATACCGACATCAACTCGCATCGCTCTACAAGCATTGTATTTATGAATTTTTAAAATACATATTTTCAACATACCAACATCGAGCTGTGCCTTTGTAAACCGCAAAGAACATATCAATAGCAACACTGCATTATATTTATACATTTTAATGTACATGTACATAAACTAATGTAAATAATGTGATATTTTTTTTATAATAGTCACTTAACACAATAAAGTCTACCACATGTTGCCCGGTCGTAAGCACTCTGCCGACGTGCGGTCGCGGTGTGACTATAAAAAATCAAGGTGAAGACTCGTTATTTTAATATAAAACCTTAGTATAGGTGAATATATATTATCTTGCTTATGATATTAACCATATATTTCGTGTACAGAGCAGAGAACACACAATATTTAGGTCAAAAATATGCTTTGCTAATGTTGTAAAAATCATCATAAATTCTAGTTTCGTATAAATTCAACAATTCCTCATTAAATAAAGATAGTATAATAACTTTCGTTGAAGATAAGGACCGAGTGTCTAAGAAATGAAACTAAAAAGTTAGCTCGAAATCTATCCAGTACTTTCTGCGTGTGGCGCGCACAATGGACGACCTTTAGCCTTTTATTTATGTGGATAATTGCATTCTGATGTATATTTACGTCTTCTTACTGGTTTACAGATAAATTATTCAAGTCACGGCTTGTCTTTTCTTAATTTGAATAACGCTCCCTTGAGTATAGCAAACGTATATAGCATAATATGTTGTTTATATAATAAAAATCACAGATGAAATTCAAGTTGGAAATATCCAAGTCAGGTCAGGTCAGGTCAGGTATTAGGCCGGGGCCAGACCAGAGGATCGAACTCTGGACCTCTCGCTCAGCATTTGCGCTCGCAACCACTCGACCAACTACGCAGTCCCAGTTATAATAATTATTAAAAATAAAAGATATAATTCAAAATAGCGGAAATTATTAAAAGGTTACGCTAATATATGTATATGTAATTTGTCTGTTTTATTTTGCCATTTTATCTGAGACCTAGCATATTTTATCTATGGTTTGTTCACATACTACCGTCTTCACACATAGGTACATGACATTGGCCACAAATTTTGAAAATTTATTCTTCTTTTTTTTATCGCGAATACTCGGACAAATTAATAAAATATGTAAAACTAAGTTAGGGTTAGTACTTCATATTTTAAGAAATGAAATGTTTTCATATTTTAAAAATCGAAAGCCTTTAATCCCCGAAGATGTAGACAGAAGGGTGTAAGTACACTACCGCGTTTCATTAGTTACATTCATATTTAAACATTGTAATGTTTTTATTAGTATTACTTTAACAAGTACTTATATTATTTTTCAATAAAAAATTAAATATAAAATAATAGTATCTTTCTAGTTCTAATTAAAAATTAAATTATATTTCATATTCAATTCGCTAATTATATTTAATCTACTCGATCGTCAAGGCGTACCTTTTCTTAAGTGATAGGTACTTGTTGCATCAATGTGTCTAAGTGGTTGAAGTGTAAGAATTTTTTATTAATAAACGTGATTGTAAAACTTAGATAAACTTTTTTATTTAAAATTTAACATGTATAATCCGAAATAATGATGACTGATCATACCGAAAAGTTCTCTAGAATTAAGGTACCTATGTAATGTATAGTATACATTAAATTGAAATACTATCAAGAAGGCGGCAAAACTGTCTTTCGTCACTGAAACTGCTTTGAGTGTTTTTGATTAGCAAATATAATTTGTTTCTTAAATAAAGTAGCTTACGTTCTATTTAACGATTGACTTCGATTTGGGGAAGCCTGTGTCCCTCAGCGAACTTCCAAAGGCTGATGGATGGGTGGACGGATGAAATATACAACAAACTTCAATATATGATTAGTAATGTTTACATAGTATACAAACAAATCGATAAATGCGTAGGAAATATGTTAATATGAAGAATCTTGACATTAAAACAGATGTTTGGGCTTGTTTTGAACGATAGAGTAATAACCGAATACAAAAGAGGCTGCTGAGAGAAGATCAAGCTGCTAGATATCACACTGTTAGGTAGGCATGTTTGGGTACTTACCGTACCTGTTCGGAAAGCACCAATGCAGCAAATGTGCCATAAGGGTACAAAAAGCAATGTTATTGGGTGTTGGTTTCATTATCAAACTTCCAACAAGCTTTTAATTATGAGAAGTCTTTCGGACCTAAAATACTTACGACGCAATTGTTGAATCTGATTATTTTGCCTGTATATATGTACATACATATGTATGTAATGTGATTCGAAATATTTTTGGCACATTCTTCGTTTGTTTTAATAGGAAATTCGAAGCGGGAAATTGTCAAGTTAAAAAAGCTTTCCAACAAAATATTTTTGAAGCGCAAGTTATTCAAATCAGTTAGCGACGCAGTGTTGCCACGGACGATAAGGACAGGACATTCGCTAAAATCACTATGCACAGATATTATTCAAATACGTTTGGCTTTTATTCAAGCTTTCTTCTTGGTTTTTAGCATCCGTACGACATTAGGCGTCGTGGTAAACTAAATTTATGAACTATAAATATTTCTGATTCTCTCCTAAGTGTTTTTGGATGTTTACCGTGTTTTACAAACAGGGCGTGTTTAAAGATAGCGATGACTGTAGGTACACGTCAAATCTATAAGGACAGAAATGTTCGGCACTGAGTGCTAAAGATCCCTTACAGAATACATATAGGGACTTATTCTGTAATGGATCTGGGGAAGTAATAATAATAAAGTTACATTTTTTTCTTTTGACCGTTAAAAAAACCAAAACGATAAAAATAGTTAATTATCCTATTAATTAATTTATTGATATATGTATAGTAAAAAAATAATTTATTGATATATAATATGAAAGTTAATTATCCTAATTAAACACAGACTATAATATTTATTGCCCATTCTCTAGGAACGTGTTACAGGAATTTGAATTCTTGTTCGTGATGAAATTTCGTTGTAGGTACATACCTAGTAACAAATGGTGTAAGGAACAAAAAAGGTGAAGGACAGTAAAGGTTAAAAAAATATTACTTAAAATAAAAATGCTTTATTCAGTAGCCTGTGTAGAGAGTTATACTGGTTTGTGACCGACAAAAATAAATTTATAAACTTAATTGACTTCTCTTAGTCCTGACGCGTTTGCCGATTACAAGCAATCAATAAACTTGAACAGCGCTGTGCGCGGTCAAGCTTTGCTCGAATGACCTTCGTAAGCAAAATCTTCACAGGCGTTTTTCCTTCGGATGGCACGTTATGCACTCGGTTCCGGATATCATCAGTCATAGTCGTAAACCTCGTCGGCCGTCGTAAAAGACGCTTTAAAATGTTTAACACTTGGATTGGTCACTAACTTTGCGATCTTTGCCAAATAAACAAATTGTTAAACAAAAATGAATAAATTATGACTTATGACTATTCTGACACTCGAGTCTCCGCCGTGACCTCACTGCAATCGGCGGGAACTTATGAAGAAGCTCAGGTAGGTAGACAAGTCGGGCAATCCTGTAAAAACATACTTGAGTGAAACGGTTACATATTTTATTGTCTATCAACTCGCATTTGGCCAGCGTGGCAGACTATGGCCATAACCCTTTCTGAAACGAGACCTGTATCTAACAGGAATTGTAAAATGGATGGAAAAAAAAAATTAAATCAATACACGGATTCGCACAGCAATAGCGAGTGGTTATATCGTGCCCAGACCCTCATCCATGAGGCCGTCCAGCCATGCGGTTGATTTATCCCCTCTGCCACGCTCTGGAAGTCGGGTCGTGTTTATAATGGCGTTCTCCGCATTTTTTACCATGTTAATTGACAAATTTACATACATTACACTTACGAAATTACAGGTGGAAAACGTGGGTGAGATCAAAGAGTTTCAGGTTCTCATCACATTACAGTGAGAGAGAGATAGGGAGAGATCGTTGCTCATCAGATTGTGAGTTAGTTCGTTCTATAAGCATAATTTACATTAAACTTATAGATAACTACTCCATGACAAAAGACATTTTTTCATGATATACATACATAGTAAGCAATTAGTTCGCCAAGCGAACCACATTGCAACATAACTATTTTTTATTTGTTTACCAAAACAGATTGCAAATATAAAGAGTGTTAACTTGCGTCAAACTTTAGTCCAGGTCCTCGGTAGTCCACATTCCTTTTCTCCGGGTCTACATTTTATATGAAAATGTTAAATTGTATACTTGTACACATTCTTTGACTCAGTTGCACTGGAGAATGCTTAAAAAATTAACGTAGTATCGCTCCTATATTTTCCTAAAGGCATAGACAGGACAGCGTAGTTCTCCCCTTTTGCAACAGTTAAGTTATACTTCCCAAGAAGTAGTGTTTAAGACTATTACCAATGCCTATTATCGATTATCTTAGCCCATACACCGGACACAAATCTATAATTAGAGATTATATTAAGAATTTCAACATAGAAAAAACAATAATATTTTGCTCGACACGGGGATTGAACTCGGGACCTCCTGCGCATCATGGCACTTATAACCGCAAGACCAACTAAACAGTCAATTATCTCATTAACAAAATGTGAAATCGGAAAACATGAATTGCGGTATGGGGTGCTAAGCGCCCAACGCCGGACGTCCCTTCACCAGCAGCAGGCGTTCGGCTGATTTATCTGCCGCACTTTGTGGGGAACCACTCGCCTGGAAACGGGGGTATTCTTCTTTTCAGCCATTTTTGAGCGTCAATTTTATACACAAATTTCTTTGTAGCGATCTTCGTACATTTTAAAATATTATATTCATCCAGATTACATTTTAGACGTAGAGATTTTGTACAATAATTCGAATATATATTATACCATCCGTAAAGTTAAGGTTACAAAGCGGATTTCTTGTTAAATATAACAATTTAACTTTAAAATTAAACGACGTTTGGCAATAATTATAATCTGTGAATAGTTAGTAATGACTATATATCATTGTCATTATCATCTTCATCAACATCATACATTATTATCAGCTTGTAAGTCCCCTAATAAACATAGACATCCCAGGGTCAGCGCCAACTCGTTCTATCTTTAGCTTGCGAACTGAAATAAAACGAAAAGTGACATTAAAAAATGTTAAACGTAACATCACGCTTGTAATCCCCGGAGAGGTAGTCAGAGGAGTGTAGTACACTTTCAGGTTTCACCAGTTACGTCTCAATCCCATGGAATAGGTGGACAGCCAATTGCCATACTGGATTTGAACCCAGGACCTCCCAATCGGCAGTCGCGTTTGCAACCGCTCGACCAACGAGACAGTCTTAACTCTATTAACAAATTTTCATTTGTTCTACCTAAATATTGCCCGAAAACGAGTTAATCTGCCCATACAGTTTATTTTATAATACTTTCTTATTATAAACATGAAAATCTTAAAAATCTGATTAACTAGTACATTAATTGTAAACTTTTCCTACTCCGTTTATTTAAAAAAAAAACGGAATATCCGTGCCTTCGTCTGCGTTGTCTATGATACCAACAGTAAGTAAATTTTATGTACGGAGAAGTAAACATGAAAAATATTAAAGACAAAATATTAGATAGTCTTAAAAAAGTCGCTATAAATTGTAAATCTCTAAACAATTGATAATATTGTAATAATTTTAAAGAAAATAATTAAATGTTTAGGATGTAAAAATAAAAAACTATTGAAATATATCCAGTATATTAGCGTAATAAACGTACAACGGCATACCGCTATCATTTTGTTTATATAGATTTTATTTTATAACTAGCATTTCACCTGACCTACGAGCATTGTGTCTCCCAAAGAAAAACCACGAATGACGAAACTAAGTTTCGGTCACAAATCAGACACAGACAGACGCCCAGCGCGTGCAACAACTGTTAACCAATTGAGTAAGGACACACAGAATGCCAAAATGTGTCTCTAAATGTGTCATAGAGTACTATCGCGCCACAAAAAACCTTTTATCGGGGCAAATCTCATTTTGCGTTTGCCAAACACTTCATAAGTTCTTTGCTGGCGCCATAAGGTTTAGAATCGCTGGACTTTTGTATACCATTGGTTGTTTAGGGTCTGCTGTTAAGGTCGATAAAGGTGCGCGAGCCGAATGATAATTTCCGAAGACTATTGTCTATAAAAACGATGCGCACGCGCAGGACTCGAAGCGAAAGTCGACGAAAATGAAGGTGATTACACGTTTTTGATTGTGCTCTTGGTGTTTTCGGTGTTGTGTTTCGTGAAAAATTTGAATTTTAAGTGTTCCGGTGATGTAATTTTGGGCATTGCTGCTTACGATTTCATATTTATGACAATTAACGTTCTTAAATATTTACTTTACATTTTTTAATAACTCGCTAAAAGTTATATTCTAAAAACTACATAACTATAAACTCATATTTAATTTTAAGGTGTTTGTTTAATGGCACAATCGGACCTATTATCCTTCCAATATTGGACACAGATTTTTATATTTCATAATAAACTAGCGTTTGTGCGCAATCCCCGCTGATAGAAAATGTAGATGAGTCCTTAGATGGATTATACGTAGTTAGAAAAAACCTATTTATCCCCGACCTTATAGTCCTAGGTTATATTTTTCGAGAAAGGTAAAACACAATGTTTTAAAGGCCATAGTGTGATACGCTATGGATTATTGTGGAATGACATCGTTGAAAACACCGTCTATTTCTCTTGTTCTTATATACTGTATCTCATATCATCTCTTATCATATCATCTCTTATCATATCATCTCTTGTTCTTATATACTATATCTATATCTTATATACTTATCAAGATGTATTATAACAATCCTTTCGCGCTAAAACTAGCCCCATATTAATTCATCCGTAATATCAAAGGCGTTGGACTTGGGAACGACATTCGTTGCTCAAGTAGAACTATCTACATCTTTTATTTTGTTATGAAATCATTATTATCAGTCTTATATCATTCCACTGTTAGACAAGAATCGGATCCAGAATTATTTATTGATTTTTATAGATAACTCAAAGTTTTCGTTCACTGTTAGAGATGTTTAATCATAAAGCCGCCCATTCTTTGATACAGTTGTGTAATTCCGTAAAAAGCGCGCTTAGTAAAGCTATCACCGTTTATCTAACGGAAAATGCCTCATATATTGCAGTTCATAAGTTGAGGTTTATAGAGCAGTAATCAACCCATTCCACAGCCCGACCCGTGGAGTCGATCGTGCGATGTGTTCGCACTAACATTTACCTATCTAAATTGAGCCGAAACCATTCCAGCTGCGTGATTGATGACTTTGCAACATTTCAAATTGCCTCTGAAGCTTTGAACGGACTAGAAAATTTGGAAATCAATTTATGAATTGCCGTTGAATTTTTTAAATTAAAATGACCGCATTCGTTATCCGCATCTGTCAAAAAGCAATTGGACAAAGAATTGAACGCTTTGGTTCTGTAAATAGAGATGCAAATACATTTATTTATTTATTTATTTATTTAATAGGTCACTAACATACAGTACGTCATTACATAGTGTTTTGTTATAATATTATAATTGATATACTAAACGTCTGTACAATTATTAGTGACGACGTCATGCAAGAGATGCACATAGCGTGAAAATTGTATAATAACTTGATATAAAGTGTCTACTAGTAATTCAGTTATATAATTTATAATAAGATAAGTATCATCGTATCTATAATTCCCGACAGTAGGGTAGGTGGTAGGCAGAGGAGTATAGAACAATCCCATGTTTCACCTTTACGTGCCATAATAATTTACGTAATTATTAATATTCTCCGAATTACCGATTTATTTAGAAACTGTCGTAGTGTTTCAATGAACGAGCATAATAATAGTTATAGACGCTTAGTTTTGTTAAATACGTTTAACTTCAAAGCTACTACCACTATGTGATATTCCAGGAACTGTTGACTGTCGTGTCGTTGTTGCTGAGCGGCGTGGTGGCGGAAGCGCCAGCGCCCTACCCGCCCAGCGGATGGAGGCCAAATGGACCTGCATTCGAATTACCTGGAAGGGTACCAGCTCAGGTAACTCCTGGTTATAGCAACTTTTAATTGAGCAAACTGAGTGCATTTAAAAAAAAATCGAAAAGTATCTTTTAATAGAAGGTGGTATACGTAGGGTTTAGGGAATTGGAGCACCCTGCTTGTAAACGTTTAGCAAACAAGTTATGGGCTCCCGTTCTCAATACCAACTGCTGTAGGATAATATAATATATGTATATGTACTAATTATTTGATGATTGCGATTCTTGTGTCTGACCCACTTGATGTAGCGGTAGAGAAATAAAGCTCATTATATTGATTTGGGGAATCTTTCTCTGTTTGTTTGTTTGTTTGTTTGCTTTTCATGTTGCTTCCTTTTTCTATAGGATTCGAGTCTATGACGTTTAAGACGAAGTGGAAGAGACTTAATATTATTAATAAATAATAATCTTTCTAGACTCCTCAAAAACAAGAGTATCTCCCGCCAGTGGATCCTCGCAGGCCAGTTACCCCCACCGAATTCGACTCTGGTGTCGATGTGTCGGTACAAGGTCTGCCTACCTTTGAACAACAACCAATTTTCCAAGTCTCGCCTATAAGTGGCCAACAATATTCTGGCCCTAATTACCAAGCTGATATTAGGACTTTAGATCAGACCTTGCAACAGATACAGGTACGTTGGGTAAATTAATCTAATATATTATATATTTTTAATTATGTATTAATGTCGATGTTAGGTATAATATTTTCTTCTTTCATTTTTATTACATTTTTGCCTCTATCATTTTCAGTCTAATGTTTATCTCGGTCTCATTGTTTCAGTATCAGCAACAGCTAGAAAAGCAACGGGAATTCGCCAGGCAGAGGCAGTTTGAAGCTGCTCGAGGCAATCCAAGAGCGAACGGCTTACCGAACCCCCAGCCACCTAGGCAATTTGTTCCCCAATCGATACCTTCCACCACGACGACCACTACCACACAAAAACCTGAATTCAGAACTGAAACAACTACTGAACCCACAGATTTAAATGAAGGTGAAGACTACGACGAATCTAAAGAAAGCGATAGTTCTTCTCTAAAACAAAAGGTGTCGGTCGAAGTGACGAAGCAGAGCATTCAAGAATACCCACCGGAATTATTCTTGAGTCCCCTTACTCAATTTAAAATTCAGCCTCAATTCATACAGTTGCAACAACTAGGACAGCTTAGGGCACCTTTGTATTACCAACCTATCCAACAAGAACCAGAAAGTCAAAAAGTTGAAGGATTTAATGGACCAGCCCATTTTGCTGCTCTACCATCTGTATTGGCTCAACAACAACTTTTGGCAACTCAGTCACAACCAGCAAATCTGATTCAACCCGCTTTTAATCAAAATTCCGCTTTGCTAATCACGAGAGGCCAAGAACAGTCTTTGCCTGCTTACATAGCACCACGAGAGCCGTTAAACCAGTATCAGCCAGTAGTTCAGTCTCAGGTGCCGGCTTTCTCTCCGTTCCAAGCTCAGCCAGTCATATTACCAACACAAACTTCAAACCAATTGCAGCCAAATCAGTACGCACAACCTGCTCAATCTCAACCAGAGGCCGAGGAAGTTGAAAATAATGAGGAGAAAAACCAAGCACAGCAACCTCAGTTGGCGCAGCCGCAACCACAATACGTTTACCAGCCAAATTACCAACCCCAAGATGTTTACCAACAACAATTCCCTGTGCAGCCCCAACCTGTCAATCAGTATCAACCTCAAGAGCAGCAGAACTTTTTCGCATCACAACCACAATTAATCAACTATCCGGCCCGAGATTGGAATCAGTACTATCAAAATCAATTATACCAGCAGCAATTCGCTGACCCAAACCAAGCTCAAATCCCACAACAAAACTTCCAAGGACAAGATTCTCTTCAGAGTGGCTTAGATGTTAACCAACAAGGGAACGGGATAGACCAAAAAGAAGAAATTGATGATGTGCCTGAAGACGACCAGAACGATGGTTCTCGAGCCACAGCGGTCGCCACTGCATTCGGGGCAAGGTCAGTAAAGCATCCTATTGAATATAAAAAAGATTGACGCCTTTAGCTGTGATCTGAATTGATAAATAGAATCCGTAGTGACGGTAATGGCATTGTATTGTCCCATTTTGTAATTGCATATTACGTGATGTAAATACAACTGTTATATGTTAGATTGTTATTGTGACAGTGACGTAATTTGATGGAATGTCGTGCGCAACTGCAATAAATGAGAATTAATTGAAATACATACAAAAAAGTTTATGGAATTTATTAAACCATATAATTTTGTGCATTATTATATGAAAAACAAGTTCTTGGGCACATTGAAGAAATTTATCTCAAACATTTTTGAGCTCTTAAATTATTAATTGTATTCGACAAAAGTTTTCCCCCAAGTTCCAAACATAAGAACTGATTTAGCATTGAACTCAATTAGTGTATTCGCATCAGTTCCGACTTTCGAGTTTTGTTTATGCTTGAATTATTCATGTTTAGAACTCAGCCACGAGTTTTCGCTCAATATGGCGCCCCAGCTGCCCCCCGGCCTCAAGGGGATCCAGGATATATAACCACGACGGAAGCAGCTCGGGAAGAAGTGAGATAATGCTTTTTTAGTTATTATTAAGTAATGAAAGTTTTTGGCTTCACCGGATGTAAATTTCTTAAATGTGGTTGCTTATGCGTTGCTACTTGGATTTTTTTTAAACTTTACGCCTGAATGCTCCTAAGGGGTCGGCAGAGGAATGTAACACACTCCCACAATCCACTTTGTGTCCCATCATGGAATAGGTTGTGACCCTATTGACAATAGCGGCCGCAAATCCAGACCCCGGAGTAATACTGGAAATTATAAATTTGAAAAATCTAATGCTACTCGACCCGGGAATTAAACCCAAGACCTGTCGGCCCGAGGCAGCGCTTGCAACCGTTCGATCAACGAAGCTTTAAAGGTCCTTTGATGTTAAAGCTGATATACCTGTTAACTTTTCTGTCCATGGTACCTGTAAATTCCGGCACAATAATGAAATTACGTAACCAAAAAAAAAATTAACTTTTTTCATTTTGCCAATCATTACTATTAAACTACATTTTAAGCTATTATTATTATATCTACATGTCAGTCACCTTAAAAGGTAGGCAGAGAGCTTTAATTTATCTATGGAATAATCGTAATTTTTTCTATAAACTTGAAGTTGCTATAAACATGAAGTTCCTATATCTATATGTTATATTTCTAAGACTAATAAATAATATAAGCCGTTGTTATATTTAATAATATTATTAACAGGTGACAGAAGATGGTCCAGCAATAGCGCAGGCCACAGCTGTAGCCACTGGTTCAAGAAAGAGTGCCAAATTGAGGTGATGTACCACTTTAAAACAATAAACCAAATTTAGGTTTTGTATTTACGATTGAATTATTTAAAATTCTTTGGAACAAATAGAGTATGTACTGACGATTTGTGAACCATCAAGTCGTGCCAACTATGTCAATTATCAACAACTGACAATTATTTAATAATTGAATGAAGAGTCCTTTGCTCCAACAAAAAGCTTCATCTCATGTTAAATAGTACAGCATTTGAAAATACAAATCTCATTTGAAAGTTGTGTTATATTTTTTTCAGAAGTCGTCGCGTGCGACCTGTGTTCACTTTGGACAGATCTGGACATTTAGTATTAGCCCAGCAACAATAAATAGAGTGATTGTTAACAACAGCTAAATTATTTAACTAAAACTTGTCTTGACTTAGAACACCTACCTAAATTATTTAACCAAAGTCTTTTGTACATTGCAAACATTTCCTTTTCAATGTGTTTTATTAGTTGCACAATTTACTTTTCATGTCCTTTTTGTGTTACACACTTTAATTTTTAACTTTTATGTTAAATACAATTTACTCTTTCCAAACAAATACAGGAGAGTTTGGGTACTTGTCTATAGATCATCATGCTGATAACGCTTTATTATAATTATTTTATTTATTTATTTATATTTTATAAATCCTTCTGTTTTATGGGACTGAATTTTATAATCGTTTTTTAATTTATATTTATATTTATTACGGTATTTTATATATGCCTTATTTTTTTTTTTTCAAATTAAACAACCACGAATATAACCTCACTAAATTGTTGTTTAAAAAATTTTTGTTATCTAACAAATGAATTGCTCTCTGCTGTCAATAGAAGAGTCAACCTATTATGATAATACTATGATAAAGATTCTAATTTTTAGTTTGCTACTTTTCTTTTGTCAGCTACCCGTCTTGGATTTATTTATTACTGTTGTACTTTCACATCGCAAAATAAAATGATCATAATAATATGTCTTTTTTTTTCATATTAAATGTATAGATATAATAAATAATCATAAATGAAACTAATACTTAAAGTAACCCTCGAAACATAAAAATCTTTACTCTTTTGTAAATTTTAAATAGTCTGTTTTTTGTTTTACAGATAGTCATAGATTCTATGCTACTTGGGAATATTCAGGTGAAATATTTTTTTGTGTGGGATCTGTTTTCCACTCTTCAAACTCGTTTAAGTAATGCAATAATTGTCGCTCGGGAGTATCGTTCACGGTACAAGAATAAATAAGAACAATATTTAGGGCTATAGCAATGATTGAGAAGTGAGAATTGTCTCTGCATCAAGGGAACTCAATTATTGAGATATTAGTAAAATATGACATTTTTCGCGTTTTTATTTCAATTAGTTTTTAATCTCTACATATTAGGTAAGTTTCTACATATTGAAGAATCAGCTACCTTCAATTATAATTAGTAATTTCTTTTTAATTAAATTCTTTCATTAAAAATTGGATGACGTGCAATTTTTTATTTATCATGTTCTTATAACTTATAAAACTTCCTGAGTCATGAATACTTATAGAAGAAGCTTTTCAACTAATTTACGGGAACATTAAAGTTAATGTACATTTTGTCTTGCTCTCCTTTGGCGAATTACAATATTACAGAAAGAGACTTTTTTACAGTTTAATCACAATTATGAGGGCTTTTAATTATAAGTAGATTTATTTATCTTGGTTTCAATTTGGTATATATAAATGAGACAGAAATGGCAAGTATGCGGAATTTTTCAAAAGTAATTTCGAAAGTCTAATATTGTTTATGTCTTAAACTAATAGAGAAATCATTGCAGCGTGACTGTAATCTCTTAGTACCCCACTGTTGGGTAAATTCTCCACATTGCTCGAATGCGATTTTCCTAGATAAACAAATCACCTGTTACCGTCACCGTTACAACTTAAATCACCCTGATAGCTTCCGAGACGTAGTGGAAAATCCTTACTGTGTTACCCATTCTTCTTTTACACTAGAAAGAAAAAGGATATCTTATCTTGTTTTAAATTAGGACGGGAAACCAAGAAAAAACCCGTTGCAACTATCGACAGTGTAATAACGGTTCTTATCACCACCACTTACCACATTTTTAATATGAGCAAAATGTATGCATAAATAACAAACACGACGAAGAGAAACGCGGGCACACTCGAAATAACTAACATGTTCTCTCTTATGAATCTCATTGGAACGGAGAAGAAGGTTTTGACGCAGTTAAAGTACGGTATGCGCTCATCTACTGCGTCTTCTATCGTCACTTGAACTGAATCACCTTTACCCACTTCTTGTTCTTTATAGGGACAGGTAAGTGGAGCTTTTAAAACTTCGAAGTAATCCTTGAGTAATTTCGGCTGTTTTATCTTTCCAGAAAAATTTGAACTACTTTGCACGCCGATTTTGGCGATTTCGTTACTGAAGTCGCTCATTAGCTTGTCGATCACATCATTATCTATTATATCGCACTGTAAAGATGTATCAATTTGATGCAATGGATCCATTGTTGCATCGGTTTTTTTTCCATTATGAAATGTTATATTTTTATGCATAAATTCACTTTTTTGAACGTCAAATTTAGGTATGGGCTGAATTTTAAATTCATGGAGGGACTTTTTTAGTTCATTAATAATTTTATCGCTTAAGCTTTGTTCAAGTTTTTTGACTGCTACTTCGAGTGCTATTGTGAGTTTATCAAACATGTCTGGAAAGCTCATGGGTTCACAGATGTTTCTTGCTTCCATGGAACATTTTCTTTGCGTTCTTGGAGATTCAACTAAATTATTTTTAATTTGAGCTGCATTTGGAAGATTAACGTTCCTTTGATAATCAACAGCCGTTTCTACATTGAATGGTTTTTGAAATACATTGGCGTGAAAATCTTTTTTACTAGATGCAAACTCTTCATCACCTCTATTTTTCATATTTTGAATTTGCATTGTAGTTTTAAGGAAATCTTCGGCAATTATAACGGTACCATCGTTTGGCAAATTGGGAACTGAACTTGTGCATGGACCTGTTTGAAGGTTTAAATTCATAATAGGATTGCAAAATTGTGGGTTATAATGAGCATCCTTCTGATTGTTAACTTTAAAATCGTTTTCACCGTTATTAAAACCATGAAAATAGTTTACTGGGCTCGATAAGGTACCATTTTTTTGAATATTGTTACGATAGAAAAATGAACTAGTTCTAGCGATTTCAAAAGTGTCACTTGATATTCCTGATAGTTTATTAGGAGGGATTAACGTTTCATCACTAACACTGTTGTTGCTAGGTGTAGCATCTGCAATATTAATGTAAGAGTTAGATACGTCCTCAAAGGAAGATGTTAACATTGTCGTTTGACTAAAACCAGTCTCAGTGCTTGTCAAGCTATCGTTGAAATTTTTCTCTCTATGCGATACAATGATAGAGTAACTCTTTTTCATTATATTTGGGGTATTATTTATTTGAGCTACAGCTACATTAATTATGTCTGTTTTATATGGCGAATTCTTTAAATCTTTAATTTGAATAACCGAATTCGTGGTCGTAACATCTTCGTTTTTAGATGACGAGCTTTCTTCCCGGGTTAAAGTATCATGGCTTGATTTACTTATGAATGATGCATTATCAAAGCTTGGCAAGGATATTAATGAACCTTCGTGATTATCTACGATACTTATTTCGATTAAAGACGATTTTTCAACTTCCTTCAAAAGGTTTTCTTTCGCAATAACTTTTTTCAAAACACGCGTTCTGGATATTCTTCTTGAAATACTGTCGCCTTTTTGAATTTGTTGTGGACTTGTAAAGTTCTTTTTTGCTTTCTTGTAATATTTTTTTAAGTGTCTATTCACGTGTATAAATGCATGTTTATTATTAAAGTGTACGTTATTTACTTTAACCACGCGTTTATATTTTTTTGAATTCTTTCTGTCTCTTTCAACGACGAATAACGGCTTAGGTGTGTGTCTATTTGTACTGAAAATTATTTGCGGCTGCGAAAGTTGTATTTTCGATGTATGAGAAGATTTTATTGTAATAACTCCACGGTTATCTTTCAATAAATTCGATCCATCTTCTGTATCATGAACATCAAGTATGTCATGTGCAGATTGATTTGCTATAACATCATTCGTTAAATATGTCGACAAAACAGAAGTTGGACCCATTAGGTCGACAGTTTCGTTAAGTGGTGGAATATTGTAATTCATGCTTTCGTTAGCGTAATTGGTATCAACGTTTGTTGCGAGATTTTCGTCATGTGATGTTGCCAATTCAGTTTTTTTTAATGTTTCAAACACTAAGTCCTGATTTTCTTCGTACCGTTGCATGTTAATTCTTCAGCCGATTCTTGAAGCAAATTTTATCCCTGTAACAAATAAATAGACTACGATCAAGTTAAATATTCAATACTGATGTATAGATAAATCAGATTAAAAAAAAATAAGAAATGTAAAGCCATAGACTTGTGATGTAAAATGTTTATATTTCATGTATTCAAAACCCTAAATCAGATAGTGTAATATGAAAAAATGACGTATTTGTAAGATTTTGTGAACGCAATACTCTTCCTATAGCGGGATCCGTTGGTTGAATTATGTCTTTAATGACGTATAAGTAAATAAGGTATAAAACGACGACGACCGGAATCCATAGCAGTATACAGTATATGAGCCCTTCCCAAAAACCCACACCGCCGCGGTTCCGTACTGCAAATTTTTTGGATCTATTGTCCACGTCTATATAAATAGATGAACAGGAATAGCGTGTTCTACAAATTTCGCAATCGTCTTCATCAAGCGATGCGTGTTGATGAGCTCCAATACAGGCATGTTTGTCTTGACAGTCATTAATATTTTTTTCTTTAATTAAATGACATGTGTCCGTGTTATTATGCGGACATGTTTTATATTTGCAACCATCCGATGCGCATGCTACTAAATTGCAATTTGGCAAAAATTGCTTCGACTTGATGAGCTCATCACAATAATAGGCCAGTAATTTTCTTTTGTTTTGGTCTGCAGATATTTCAAATTGAGACTTTGATTTAGGTAAACAACAGTTCAATGATTTATCAATAAATTTATCTTTGCTAATATTTGCAGCACCTAATGTCATATCCGTTACTTTGAGGATTGATTCACTTTCTATAATATCGTATGAATTAGTTTTCTTAACGAATTGGCTATTATTAAAATTTGGCGTATCT